>ML425261.1:4885-41952 GCA_005239525.1 Nicotiana knightiana
TAATGTAAACAATAATATTAAAGGTCTAAGGTTATGGTTTCCCGCGTTGGTGAATTCTTTCTCGCATATTTCTTATACTTTAATTAATCGTATCTATCAATCATGAACACTCTATCTACCATAAATTTCTCTCAAGTAATTATGATAATTTACTAGACGCACTCTCTCAAGTTACGCTAGCTAGATCGCAATACAGTTCACTTTAGATTGCACCCGAGGTATCGTTATCTCTAATCCAACCTCTAAACCCTCGGTTATGACTTTCGTCTATACTCTGGGAGTGGTGTTGTTCAAACAATTACCTAAATATGCACTCTCTCTCAAGTAGATACATACTAAATAGGCACAGCTAATTGATGGCCATTCAATTAACTACAATAAGAACGTAGTTGAACAAATAGAGAATAATCAATCAAAATATATTAATATCACAATAAATTCATCCCCAACGGGTTCTACCAAAACCCTAGACTAAAGAATTTAGCTACTCATATTTATAAGAATCAAAACTAAAATAAATTGCATAGTTGAAATATAAAGTAATGAATAAAAGATGTAGAAATCAATGTTTTGGCACTTCAATGGTTTTCTCTCCTCAAATCCTTCGTCTGCCTTCCAATCCTCGTTAAGTTGTGTTTTTGGAGTCTATTTATATGTTTAGGACAAACCCTAAACGTGTAGGAGACTTCTATTCCGAACGGGAAACACTTAAACTTGTCAAAACTCGGAATTGACCGAAACAGGGGCCTGGCTTTATGAGGCTAATGCCTGGATAACGCCAAGCTAGGGCTGGCGTTTTCACCCTAACGCCTGGCTAACGCCAGTTGCACTCCTTCTCGCCTCCTTAGCGTATTTTCGATGTATTTGCATCCATTTAGCTCGGTTTCATCTCCAATTCACCTACACATGAAATAGACTCTATTATGCACATAAAAAGTGTATTTTTATCATTAACGCACATAAAATGTAGGGCATATAACATGTTAAACCATGAATTCTAGCCTNTTACAATTCCATTTGATTTATCTCCAAAAGTGATTGTTCCTCCATCTAGTCTAGTGATTATATTGAATAGTGTTTGTCACCAGTCATATGTCTGGAACACGCGCTATCAAGGTACCGTTTTCCTTTTCGATTATTCTTGCGGTGTTCCTAGAAAAAAAGATTACTTGTTTTTAGGTACCCAAGCCTGCTTAGGTCCTGAATGGTTAGAACTCTGAGTATTAGCTTGACTAGAAGACTTGGGCCGCCAGACCTATCTCCAGTTGTTTCTGAACCTGCAATGGTTAGAAGTGTGACCATGTTTTCCGCAATAAAAACAACATAGATTATCGGGATTTTCAGAGACCCTTTCTCCTCTGATTTTAATCCTGCATTAGTTAAAGTTGTGACTATTTTTGCAACAATAAGTACATGCATAAAGATTTCTAGTTCTAGTCGAAGGTGTATGGGGAGCAATCTGATTCGACCCACAGAATTATCACTGGTGGATTTTTGCAATCCATTGAGTTGAAGTTTGAGTTCATTAACTTCATCTTTAAGCATATCTCGTTCAATTTCACACACTTCAAACTTTAAAGCCCAGTATTTGTTTTCTCTTTTGATTTTTCTAAGTTCATTTAGAACTCTCTCAATACCACAAATGCAATGTCAATAAGTTATTGGAGTTCATAATTGTTAGGACATATAGGAAGACGTACCTCACTAGTTCCTTTGTCTTCCATGAGACCAAATTCACCTGAGTCCTCATTCTTACATGCTTCTTCATGTGCCATGAGACGTAGTTCACCTGAGTCCTCATTGCTATGTTATTTCATGGCCATGAAACACATGTTGGCAATTTATCTGTGATCAAATTCTTCTTCATCACTGTAAGCTCCAAAGGACTTCTTCTTTTGAAATTTTTTGCTTAGTTTCGTTTTTAGTTCAGGGCATTCGGCTTGAATGTGTCCATGATTTCCTCACTCGTAGCATATTCCATATTTTTTATCATTATCATTGTTCATCTTCCCTTTTCTGAAGTTTGATTTACCTCTCCTGCCATTTATGTTTTTCCTCATCATGATTGTTAAAACTTTGGAGAGCATAGATATGTTTTCATCTTGTTCTCCTCATTCCTCTTCTTCTTAATTTTCTGATTCAGTCACAGTTGTTTCAAATGCAACCGTCTTCTTCTTTTCTAGTTGAACCTACCTATCAAAGTGTGTTTTCTAAAACGCAAATAGATCACCTCCAAGTTCATCATAGGACATTTTGTCAAGATCATGGAATTCCAAAGCAATGACTTTGGGTTGCTATATCGGGGGAAGACTTCACAAAATTTTTGTTAATTGTTCTCCGATTTTGATTGGTCTACCAAATGATTTTAAGTCTCCAAGGATTTTGCTGAACCTGTAAAACAATTATTCTACTGACCTCCATACTTTATTTGAAATACTCCATAGTCTCGAACTAGGAGATTTATCCTTGTTTCTTTCACTTTATTGGTTCCTTCATATGTGAACTATAATTTATTCGACATTTCCTTTCCAGTTTCACAGCTTGATATCTTTTCATATTCTTCTCCATTGATAGTATTGTACAACTGATTTTTTGCCTTAGCATTCACTGTTATGGATACTAATTGTTCTTCACTATAATCTTCTAAAACAAGAAGATCATATGATACTATGACTTGACCATTGTCATCTTTCTTTAGCGGAATTGTATGATTTCCCTTTTTGATCACGCGACAAACTTTAATGTCATATGACATAGCGTAGGTCTCCATTCGTACTGCCTAGTGAGAAAAGTGCTGACTATTAATCTACGAGGTTCGTACTTGAGAAGTTCCTTCTCAGAATAGTACTCGAACGACTGTATTTGATCCCATTATCTTTTCCTCGTTGTTAAGCAAAGTTCGCAAGCCTTGCTCTGGTACCAATTGAAAGCACAAGAAGGGGGTAAATTGTAACCGATTTAAAAATCTTAGTTTACTAAGTTTGAGTTTAGTCGACTAGACTTTGCGCAGTGGTTGATTTCAGTAGAGATAAACTAAATGAACATAAAAGTAAAGAAGACACATCAATTTTTTATAATGGTTTAGTATCGGTGTGATACCTACGTGTAGTTCCCTTAGGTCATAATGATTGTCTTAGATCCTTGATGAATGTTTACAACATTGATGGTTTTAGTACATCCACCACCAACAATATACATCAACAACAATTCTTTCGAATGTTGACACAACTCTAGTTTTTTGTTCTAACTCTTCCTCTCTTTTGTGACACTTGTAGACTCAAAAATACATTGTTTGTACTAAGAACTAGAAAGTCTTAGAAGATGATGTAGTTGCGTGCCTTTGAATGTTCTTTTGCTTCTTCCTTATAGCTTGATGAGTCTTTTGTTTCCTTTTCTTCTGGGATTGTATTGCAGCAATTCTAGGAGTCCTTTCCTTGTGAGGCATATACATCTAAGAGAAAGACCCTAGGGTAGCCTCATGAATCTAGCTTCAAATGGTAGCTACATTCCTTTTTAACCTTTAGTGATTGTTTCTTCATTCCTCATTGATTTGATCTTCTGTAGAATCTTCTGAATTTGATCTCTAGCCTTGATTAGCCTTCTTTCCATTCTTGCGCGCTTGCGAATCTTTGACAAGGCTGGCTGGTTGACTTTCCTTCTTTTTTATTTGATTGATTGATTCATTTTCCATGTAAAGCAAAGTTCAAAATACATAGAATTTAGTAGGATCTTCTTTCCTCGCATCACTATTGTTGCTTACTAAATCTGCATATAAAGACATGTCATTAGTCAAGGTTTATTATAGATTATTGACCATTATTAAAATTCTAAACTTAACAGTTTCCTCTCTTCATAAAATGTGAACATTATTTTTGGACGGATTGAGAAAGAATATTTACTTCGAGAAGTAATGCACACATTTTCCATGGTCGTGTTCATGCATCCACTCGTTTGTTCAATATATCGTATTTGACTACAAACGTTTGCTGCAAAAATGCATATACATGACTATCACCTGCCCCAACAAAATTATGAAGTGTTTGCAAATAATGCTTGTGAATATCCTTTTTCCATTATATTGCTTAGGTAATATGTTAATTTCATCTTATAATTTGTTATTCCAAAATACACCTAATTACTAGTTACTCAAAACATTGTGAAAACTGAGAAATAAAATATCAATATGCTGATTCAAACCGAAATAACTGAGAGATTATCTTTCCCTTGGAACATAATTAGAATTTAAATATACGTGCAAACGACATTTGTTTGACTTTATTCCACTGTCTTTTTATTTGTATGTATAAATGCTCCTTTCCAGCGTAGAACTTTAATCCTGCCGAAAGAACTTCCCTTTCCTTCCTTTTCCTTCTCCTACACTATTCATGAGGCCACCCTCACCTTCAATAAAATCAAAATAGAAAGTTTGAGAGAGAGTTTTTTCACCATTCTAAACATAGAGGCAGATGCAGATGTGTCGGCATCAAGTTCAAATCAATTCCGTAATTTTGCGGAGTTTACATTTATGTATAAAAGATCATTAATTTTGTAATATATAGCTATATGAATCCATTGTTATCAAACTGTGCTCGAAAATAATTTCTGCAAAATAAAATAGAAAACAGAAATAGAAAGAGTGTAATGAAAACGTTTTGAGGCGAACAGAAAATTGTATTTCCTTAAGGAATTTAATCCCCTCACTATTGCCCAAGGTTATTGGACTAGTTCCTCCTAGGATAGAACGAAACAACTATTCTGTAATATCGGTAATAGAAATTACAGAACTTCGTCGAACTCAATAAACAACAGTAAACCACACTGATGCTTACCTTTTTGTTTTGAAAAACAATGAAGAAATGCAGAAGAGAGAGGGGAGAGTTTGCAGATTTTCAGTGGTTGAAAAGTGAGGCAAAGCCTCTGAGTTTATAGCTAATTAATCTGGTTTGAATAGGTGCGAAGGTACTTGTTCACATAAGGTACTATTTCGGCAGAAAAAATTATGGTTGGTCACGAATTTTAAATTCGAAAACGACCGTTAAGAAATTAATGGAAAAATTAAAACATAAAATCCGCGCGAAAAAATATCAGGAAAAAGAAAATAAATAACGAAAAAATGAAAAATAAATTTGGTCCAAAAAATTATCAATCAATCATATCAATTGACCGAATTCGAAGCCGAGGCGAGCGAGCGACAATGACGGTGCGGGGCACCACTTCTTCTCAACTCTTTAAGAACTAGAAGATGTGCTTCTCTATACAAGCACAAGAATTTTCTTTTTTCATTTTTCGATGAGGGATAAAGTGCCTTACTAAAAGGAACACTTCAAACTTTTTGTCTTTTCATTTTCCTACAAATCTTTTTCCTCCGTTTCCTATTCATGCCTCTTTATTTAATAAAAAATCCAACAACCCCCCACATGAATGGGGAATGGCAATTTTAAAACATGCAAGCATGAAAATTGTGTGATTTACAAGCAAGGATTAATAGCATCTCAATAAGTAAGTTTTCCTTTGAACTTTCCGTAATGAACTTATGTCAGATATACTCGATTAATCGATAGATTTGATATCTTTGAACTGTCAAACTTTGGTGTATACCTAGACAGCCATAAGTCACACAATAAACCCTTTAATTATTTTTGAGTTTCATAGTTGGCGTTCATTTCAGCCGTGAAGTCCACCTGGTTCATAAGTGCATAGAGAACTGGCCTTCCATAATTTTTATTGATGTGGATTACACTTCACACTTATATAGGAGATTCCTAAACGTGTTATCCTGTATATACACTATTTGATATACTCCGTATCAAACTTAAAAACCATTTAAAAGCCTTAGTGTTTTATCATTAGTACTCAACATTGTCTTCATCACGAGAATGAATCAACGTTTTATTTTACAATGTTGAACCGTCATTAATGACTTTGTTTGACCTCGTTGAACCTAAATCCTGAAATCTCCAGTATTATAGGTAGAATTACCGCCACAATGACGTGTCCTCGACCATAGTCTCATTCCCTTCAATGATTTATGAACCCCCTCTTTAGTTAGGCCTTGTATAAGCAGATCCGCCACACTATCTTTTGACCTTACATGGTCAATTGTGATAATGCCACTAGAGAAAAATTGTCTAACAGTGTTATGTCTTCGTTGTATGTGACGAGATTTTTCTTTATACATAATGCTCCCAGCTCTTCTTATTGGCGCTTGACTATCGTAATATATGTATATTGGAGCCACTGGTTTGGGCGAAAATGGAATATTTTTTTCAAGAAATTATGGAGATATTCAGCTTATTCTCCAGCTTTATTAAAAGCTATAGACTCAAAATCCATTGTAGAGCGAGCGACACATGCTTGTTTGGATGATTTCCAAGACATTTCTTCTACACCAATGCTAGAAACTTATACATCAAATTTGAATTACTATATCATTCAATTAGCGCATGATACTTATTGTAGTGAAAAGCATAATATTGGGTATATTAGATATCCAAAATTCATTTAATTTCCATCCAATGAGTTTGGTCGGGATTACTTGTGTAACAATTCAGTTTACTTACCGCACAAGATATATTAGGTCATGCACAATTCATGATATGCATTAAACTTCCCAACACTCTAGAATAATTGTGATGACCCAAAAGGTCATCCTGTGTAAATTTAGCAAAAAAAAAAACTGCATCCTGTGTAAATTTAGCAAAAAAAACTGTGTTCTGAGGCCCCAACAGCCTCCGTTAATCTCACCTCGATGTGCGTGCATATCCGGATGATCCGTAGAAAAATATAGGACATGGGCGTATGCCTGGAATCGAATACCGAGGTCTTAAGTCCAAGAAATGAATTTTTTAAAGAAAATTGTTTTCTAAAAGTAATAAAGACTTTTAAAAATGAACTTTGATGTGAAATCGGTGTTAGCAGCCCATATTATGGTTCTGGAGCTCGGAACATGTTCAATATGTGTTATGTGAGTTATCTGTAAAATTTGGTAAGAAACGAACTTGGTTTGACGTGTTTCGGATGAAAAATAGAAAATTTGATAGTTTATGAAGTTTGAGGTAATTCTATGGATTTTTGAGTTTAATTCATTGTTTTTGATGTTATTTTGGTGGTTTAATTACTCAAATAAGTTTGTATGATGATTTTGAAGTCGTGTGTATATTTCTTGCTGGTGTCTGATGCTTTGTTCTATGCGATCGCGTAGGGTTAGCTGCGATCGCATTGCTTTAAGTGAGGGGGAGGTCAGTTTCCTCTACGCGATCTTATTGTCCACGATCGCATAGGGGTATAGGAGGTCCGATTGGGGGGCTGGTTAGGTCCCTTGTGCGATCGCATAGACTTGTTCGCGATCACATAGGGATGGGTTCCTTGAGCTGTGCGATCGCAGGTCCCTGTTCGCAATCGCGGGTGCATTAGAAGCAAAGCTCTATGCGATCGCAGCGCCCTCTTCGCGATCGCATAAGCTTATTTCGTCCAGTCATTTAAAAGCCTTAAAACAGAATACCCATTCTGGGATCTTCATATCTTTCACCATTTTCTTCTTCTCCACTCTTCTTGGGCGATTCTTAGGAGACCATTCCACCATAGCTTCATAGGTAAGTGTTCTTAACTCTAATTTCTTCCATTTTCCTTCATCAATCACTATATTCTAGGTCTAAAAATATGAAATCAAAGGTAGAAATTGGGGGTTTTGGGTAGAGTTAGGGATTTTGGAATTTTTGGGAATCCAACCTCGTTTAGGGGTCGGAGTTCAAAACAAATTATATATTTTGGCTCATGGGGGAATGGGTGATCGGGTTTTGGTCCGAACCTCGGGTTTGGACCAAGCGGGCCGGGGTCGAATTTTGGAATTTTTGGAAGAATTATGGGAAATGTATAATTAGGCTTTGGGATTGAGTTATTGAATAATTATTGATGTTATTAAGTCAATTATGTCTAGATATTATCGTTTCAGAGTCGAATTCAAGAGGAAAGGTCGTGATTGAGGCTTGACTGGCATTCTTGGAGTCGAGGTAAGTGTTTGGCCTAACCTTAGCTTGAGGGAATAGGTATAGAGTCTTATTTGCTATGTGTAATTGATGTCCAGTGTATAGGTGAGGAGACGGGTACCTAAATGTTGTGGTCGAGCATGCCCGTGAGTCGAATTGGTTTTTATGAGTTATTTAATGTTCTTTGATATTCTCTGAGCTGTGAATAATTTGGAACCTTGGAAGTGGTATTTTGAGTTTATTTCATGACGTACAAAGTTATTGGTTATGTGTTTGGTGGAGGGTTTTATTATTGACATTATACTTTCGAGTGGGATTGGTTATGGATGAGTCCCTTGCCGGGACAATAGAATTTTGTTGATTATTTGTGTACATTTGAAATGTCGTATTGTTAAAATTTCATATCAATCGTTGCTTTTATATTCATTATGCACGAGGGGACCTTCCATGACGAGTGATTATTATTTATGCACGAGGTGACATTCCGTGCCGAGTGATGGTGAGGTTATGCACGATGGGACATTCTATGCCGTGTGATTTTGAGGTTATGCACGAGGGGTCATGCCGTGCCTTCCCGTTAGTACTTGATTCTACTGTTTTAGCAATTGTTGCCCCCTTTTTATTCCTAGCATGTTCTTCCCCGTAACTGTATTTCTCGTTTATTTTCTGCTATACTATTGAACTGCACAGGTACCATTTGTTGTCGTTTCCTAACCTCGTCACTACTTCGCCGAGGTTAGGCTTAGCACTTACTCAGTACATGGGGTCGGTTGTGCTGATGCTGCACCTGCACTTCTTTATGTTGTGCAGATTACGAAGCCGGACCCCGTCGACATCGTTAGGGGGAGTGTCCTTCAGTCCATTTCAGACGACACCGAGGTATACCTGCAGGTGTTCGGTCGATCTCGGCGTCATTGTCTATCTTTCATTATGTCATCTATGTGTTTCCAGACAGATATATCATTTAATTTCAAACTGTTTTTTTAGCTAAATCTTAGACTGGTTCGTGAGGTTGTAACTCCATTTATGGGTTTTGTACTTAAAGAGTTTTCTTCGTTATTAGCTATTGTTATTTAGATTTTGTTAATTTTTCTGCACTTTATCTCAATTATCTAGTCAGTGTTTGTTACTTTCACTTGTTAATAAATCAATTCAGTTAACACGTTGGCTTGCCTACCGGGTGCAACGTTAGGCGCCATCACGTTCTGAAGGTGGGATTTTGGGTCGTGAAAAGTTGGTATCAGAACACTAGGTTGCTTAGGTCTCACAACTCACAGACAAACTTGGTAGAGTCTGAGGGAATCGGTACGAAGACGTCTGTGCTTATCCCCAAAGGCTGCAAAGTTAGGCATAACTTCACTTTTCTTCGTTTCTGTCGTGCGATTTGAATTCTAAATGCTAATTGAGTTTTGATTCTATTCTCTCGTAGATGGAGAGAACGTGTGCTTTCTCATCTACCGATCAGCAGCCCGATTCTCCTGTTGGAGCTCCTACAAGGGGCCGAGGCCGAGGCCGTACTAGAGGCCGAGGCAAGGGCAGGGCTCAGCCCAGAGCAGCAGCCCCAGTAGAGGACCCACAGGTAGACTTTGCCGGTGGAGTTCCCACTCAGACAGTTCCAGTTGGACCAGCTCAGGTCCTAGATGGGTTCATTTCCACCCTGGTGCTTCAGGACGCTCTAGTCTGCTTAGTGGGACTCATGGAGAGTGTGGCTCAGGCCGGTCTTCTTCCTACTGCACCAACCATTTCTCAGGTTGGGGGAGGGACCCAGACTCATGCTACTCGCACACCAGAGCAGTCAGAATCTCAGTTTCAGACTCGAGCACCTCAGACGGCCGTAGTAGCTCAGCCAGGTATTGTGGCACCGCAGTTGAGGGAGTAGCTATGTCAGCAGATGCTTTATGGAGATTGGATAGGGTCACCAAGTTATTCGCTAGTACATTTGTTGGTGCACCATCCGAGGATCCCCAGAGTTATTTGGACAGCTGTCATGAGGTTCTTCGGAACATGGGCATAGTAGAGTCCAACGGAGTTTATTTTTCTACTTTTTGTCTTTCGGGTTCTACCAAGACTTGGTGGAGAGACTACTGTTTGACCAGGCCAGCTAGGTTTGCACCATTGACTTGAGCTCAATTCTCTGAGTTATTCTTGGGGAAGTTCCTTCCAGTTACTCAGAGGGAGGATCTTCAGAGGCAGTTTGAGCGTCTCCAATAGGGATCTATGTCTGTCACTCAGTACGATACCAGGTTCATAACTCTAGCCAGGCATGTACTTATGATACTTCCCACAGATCATGAGAGGGTGAGGAGGTTTATTAAGGGTTTAGCTCAGCCCAACAGGCTTCATATGGCCAAGGGGACAGCTACTGATATTTCATTCCAAGATGCGGCTAATGTGACCAGGAAGATTGAGATTATTTTGTCACAGGGTGGTGGTAAGGGGCTGACAAGAGGCCCCGTCACTTCGGTCAATTCAGTGGAGCCTCATCTGGGAGCAGGGATTCTTTCGGCAGTGGTAATCCTTGCAGAACCTATCAGTCGGCACTTCAGGTAGCTCATACTGCACCGCCAGCTCCTACTAGTGCACCACCAGCACCTATCAGTGCACCGCTACTTCAGAGCTTCTAGGGTGGTTATCAGGGTCGATAGGGGCAATTCCAGAGTCAGCAGTGACAGCAGCAGATGCCTTGTTATTCTTGCGGTGGTTTGGGGCATATTTCAAGGTTTTGCCCCCGAGGTTCTGGTGGGTCTCAGTATCAGGGTTCCCGTTCCATGGTTCCCACATCAGGCGCACCACCACCCCCTCATCTAGCTAGGGGTGGCAGTCGTTGTGGCAGAGGTGGAGGTCAGACTCATAGATGTGTAGGACATGCCACGAGAGGTAGAGGTCAGGCCGCAGTAGGTCGACCTAGTGATGTTCAGGTTGGAGGGGCTCAGCCCCGGTGCTATGCTTTTCCTGCCAGGCCCAATGCTGAGGCTTCTGATGCAGTTATTACAGGTACGGTTTCAGTTTGCAGCCGAGAGGCTTCTGTGTTATTTGATCCGGGTTCTAAATTCTCCTATGTGTCTTCATATTTTCCCCCTTATTTGAGTATGCCTCGTGATTCCTTGAGTACTGCTGTGCATGTCTCTACACCGGTGGGTGATTCTATAGTGGTAGATCGAGTCTACCATGCTTACTTAGTAGTTATTGGTGGTCTGGAGACTCAGGTTTCTCTTTTTATTCTTGATATGGTTGACTTTGATGTTATATAAGGGATGAATTGGTTATCCCCTTATTATGCTATTCTGGACTGTCATGCCAAGACAGTGACCTTGGGCTTGCCAGATGTACCTCGTTTGGAGTGGAGAGGGACTTCTAGTCATTCTTCTGGTATAGTTATTTCTTATATGAAGGCTCGGCGCATGGTCGAGAAGGGTTGTTTTGCCTATCTGGCCTATGTTCGTGATTCTAGCACCGAGGTTCGTTCCCTAGAGTCTGTGCCCGTGGTTCGTGAGTTTCCGGAGGTATTCCCTGCTGATCTGCCGAGTATGCCACTCGATAGGGATATTGATTTTTCTATTGAGGTAGCTTAGGGAAGTTTAGCCTATATCTACTTCGCCGTATCGTATGGCCCCACCAGAGTTGAAGGAGTTGAAGGATCAGTTGCAGGATTTGTTGGATAAAGGCTTTATTAGGCCCAGTGTTTCTCTGTGGGGTGCCCTAGTGTTTTTTGTCAAGAAGAAAGATGGGTCGATGAGGATCTGCATTGACTACTGGAAGTTGAACAAGGTTATTATTAAGAATAAGTACCCTTTGCCGAGGATTGATGATTTATTCGACCAACTTCAGGGTGCTTCAGTGTTTTCCAAGATTGATTTGAGATCTGGTCATCAGGTGAGTTCGTGGTGATGTCATTTGGTCTGACAAATGCCCCCGCTGCTTTTTTGGAGTTTATGAACCGAGTGTTCATGCCTTATTTGGACTCGTTCATTATTGTTTTCATTGATGATATATTGATATACTCTCGCAGCCGAGAGGAGCATGAGCAGCACCTTAGAGTCGTCCTCCAGACTCTGAGGGATAGTCAGTTGTATGCCAAATTCTCCAAGTGTGAGTTTTGGTTAGTTCGGTTGCGTTTCTAGGCCATGTGGTATCGTCAGAGGGTGTTTAGGTGGATCCCAAGAAGATTTCAGCAGTCAGAGATTGGTCTAGACCAACCTCAGCTATAGAGATCCGGCGTTTCTTGGGTTTAGCAGGTTATTATCGCCTGTTTGTGGAGGGCTTTTCATCCATTGCAGCCCCGATGACCAGGTTGACTCAAAAGAGTGCTCAGTTCAGGTGGTCTGATGAGTGTGAGGCGAGCTTTCAGAAGCTCAAGACAGCCTTGACCACGGCATCAGTGTTAGTTTTCCCCACGGGCTTAAAACCGTATACAGTGTATTGTGATGCTTCACGGGTTGGGCTTGGTGCAGGATGGAAAGGTTATAGCCTATGCTTCTCGTCAGTTGAAGGTTCATGAGAAGATCTATCCAGTTCATGACTTGGAGTTAGCAGCGATTGTGCATGCATTGAAAATTTTGAGGCATTATTTGTATCGTGTTCCATGTGTGGTGTTCACGGATCATAAGAGCTTACAGTATCTATTCAAACAGAAGGAATTCAACATGAGGCAGAGGAGTTGCTGAAGGATTATGATATTACCATTCTTTATCATTCGGGGAAGGCCAATGTGGTGGCCAATGCTTTGAGCCGGAAGTCAGCCAGTGTGGGTAGTCTTGCTTATTTAGCAGTCGAAGAGCGACCTGATGTTCAGGCTTTAGCCAACCGTTTTGTAAGGTTGGAGGTTTCTGAGACTACAGTGTGTTGGCCCATACCGTGGCCCGTTCTTCTTTGTATGATCGTATTCGTGCCAGGAAGTATGATGATCGTTATATATGTACTCTTAGAGATACAGTTCGGTACGAAGGTGCCAAGCAGGTCACATTGGATGATGAGAGAGTTTTGAGGATGCAGGGCCGCATTTGTGTGCCTGATATTGATGGTGTTCGTGAGTTGATTCTTCAAGAGGCCCATAGTTCCCAGTATTCCATCCATCCGGGTGCCACAAAGATGTACCTAGACTTGCAGCAGCACTATTGGTGGCGGAGGATAAAGAAGGATATTGTAGCTTATGTAGCTCGGTGCCTGAACTGTCAGCAAGTTAAGTACGAGCACCAGAGACCCGATGGTTTGATGCAGCAGATTCAGCTTCCCTAGTGGAAGTGGGAGCGTATCACCATGTTTGATGCAGTATGGGTTGTTGTGGATAGGCTGACCAAGTCAGCGAACTTCATCCCAGTATCAGCTCCGTATTCATCAGAAAAGCTGGCAAAGATCTATATCAGAGAGATTGTTAGACTGCATGGTGTGCCCATATCCATTATATCAGACCGAGGTACTCAGTTCACCTTCCATTTCTGGAGCGTTTTTCAGCAAAAGTTAGGCACAAAGATTGATTTGAGCACAACATTTCATCCTCAGACGGACAGGCAGTCCGAGCGTACTATTCATATTTTGGAGGACATGTTGCGGGCTTGTTTCATTGACTTTGGTGGTTCATGGGACCAGTTCCTGCCTTTAGCTGAGTTTGCCTACAACAACAGCTATCAGTCGAGCATTCAGATGGCTCCATATGAGGCGTTGTATGGTAGACGGTGTCGGTCTCCAGTCGGATGGTTTGAGCCGGGAGAG
Organism: Nicotiana knightiana; assembly: GCA_005239525.1. Lineage (NCBI taxonomy): Eukaryota > Viridiplantae > Streptophyta > Magnoliopsida > Solanales > Solanaceae > Nicotiana > Nicotiana knightiana. The sequence continues at coordinate 18,580 of ML425261.1, forward strand.
GCAGAAGAGCATGCGGATCGCAAATTTCGAGAGTTGGAATTCATGATAGAAGACTGGGGAATTTCTTCGGGTGTCTCCCATGAAGGGCGTGATGAGGTTCGGGAAGAAGGGCAAGTTGAGCCTTAGGTACATTGGTCCATTTGAGATTCTGGATAAGATAAGAGAGCTGGCCTAGAGACTTGCCTTGCCACCTAGTTTATCAGTCGTGCATCTGGTGTTTCACGTATATATGCTCTGGAGGTATATTGCGGATCGATCTCATGTACTTGACTTCAGTGGTGTCCAGTTGGACAAGGAGTTGTCTTAGGAGGAGGAGCCGTTAGCCATATTAGACCGGCAGGTGCGACAGTTTAGATTGAAGAGTTATCCTTCGGTTTGTGTTCAGTGGAGAGGTCAACCTGTTGAGGAAGCTACTTGGGAGTCCGAGTCCGATATGCAGAGCCAATATCCCCACCTTTTCCCCAATTCAGGTACCTTTCTATGTCCGTTTGAGGACGAACAGTTGTTTTAGAGGTGGAGATTGTACTGAGGCCCCGAAAGCCTCTGTTAATCTCACCTCGATGTACGTGTGCAGTCGGGCGTGTAACCGGGAAGCCTTTATGTGGAAATGTGTTAACCAGTTGCATTTATGATAACTAATTAAATAAACTTGAGTTTGATCAATATTTTTGGTAAACGAACCCGGACCCATGACTTGAGGTCCTGGAGGGTCCGTAGGAAAATATGGGACCTGGGCGTATGCCCGGAATCCAATTCCAACGTACCAAGTACGAGAGACAAATTTTTTAAAGAAAATTGCTTTCTGAAAGTAATAAAGACTTTTGAAAATGAACTTTGATGTGAAATGGGTGTTACCGAGCCCGTATTTTGGTTCCGGAGCCTGGAACATGTTTAATATGTGTTATGTGAGTTATCTGTAAAATTTGGTAAGAAACGGACTTGGTTTGACGTGTTTCGGATCAAATATAGAAATTTTGATAGTTTATGAAGTTTGAGGAAATTCTATGGATTTTTGAGTTTATTCATTGTTTTTTATGTTATTGTGGTGGTTTAATTACTCGAATAAGTTTGTAGGATGATTTTGAAGTCGTGTGTATATTTGGTTTTGAGCCCTGAGGGCTCGGGTCAATTTCGGGGTGCTAAAAGGTTGAAAAATCTGGTGTAAATAAGTTGTTGCTGGTGTCTGATGCTTTGTTATTTGCGATCACGTATGGTTAGCTGCGATCGCATAGCTTTAAGTTAGGGGGAGGTCAGTTTCCTCTACGCGATCGCGTAGAACTGTCCGTGATCGCATAGGTGTATAGGAGGTCCAGGTGGGGGGCTCATTGGGTACCATGTGCGATCGCATAGACTTGTTCGTGATCGCATAGGGAAGGGTTTCTTGAGCTGTGCGATCGCAGGTCCCTGTTCGCGATCGCAGTGCATTAGAAGCAGACCTTTATGCGATCACAACCCTCTCTTCACGATTGCATAGGCTTATTTCGTCTAGTCACATAGGTAAGTGTTCTTAACTCTAATTTCTTCAATTTTCCTTCATCAATCACTAGATTCTAGGTCTAAATCCATGAAATAAAAGGTAGAAATTGGGGGGTTTCCGGTAGAGTTAGCGGTTTTGGAATTTTTGGGAATCCAACCTCGTTTAGGGGTCGGAGTTCAAAAAAACTTATATATTCTGGCTCATGGGGGAATGGGTGATCGGGTTTTAGTCCAAACCTCGGGTTTGGACCAAGCGGGCTCGGGGTCGAATTTTGGCATTTTCGGAAGAATTATGGGAAATGTATAATTAGGCTTTGGGATTGAGTTATTGAATAATTATTGATGTTATTAAGTCAATTATGTCTAGATATTACCGTTTCAGAGTCGAATTCAAGAGGAAAGGCCGTGATTGAGGCTTGACTTGCATTCTTGGGGTGGAGGTAAGTGTTTGGCCTAACCTTAGCTTGAGGGAATAGGTATAGAGTCTTCTTTGCTATGTGTAATTGATGTTCAGTGTATAGGTAAGGAGACGGGTACCTATATTTTGTGGTCAAGCATGCCCGTGAGTCGAATTCTTTTTTATGAGTTATTTAATGTTCTTTGATATTCTCTGAGCTGTGAATAATTGGGAACCTTGGAAGTGGTATTTTGAGGTTATTTCATGACGGACAAAGTTACTGGTTATGAGTTCGGTCGAGGGTTTTATTATTGACATGATACTTCCGATGGGGAATTGGTTATATCTGAGTCCCTTGCCGGGACAATAGAATTTTGTTGATTATTTCTGTACATTTGAAATGTCATATTGTTAAAATTTCACATCAATCGTTGCTTTTATATTCATTATGCACGAGGGGACCTTCCATGACGAGTGATTATTATTTATGCACGAGGGGACACTCTGTGCCGAGTGATGGTGAGGTTATGCACGATGGGACATTCTATGGCGAGTGACATTATTATTTATGCAGGAGGGGACATTCCGTGCCGTGTGATTTTGAGGTTATGCACGAGGGGTCATTCTGTGCCTTCTGTTGTCTATTTTACTTATTTCGAGTTGTTACTTCCTGTTTTACTTCCACGTTCCCGTTAGTACTTGATTCTACTGTTTTAGCAATTGTTTCCCCCTTTTTATCCCTAGCCTGTTCTTCCCCGTAACTGTATTTCTTGTTTATTTTCTGCTAAACTATTGAACTGCACAAGTACAATTTTTTGTCGTGTCCTAACCTCGTCACTACTACGCCGATGTTAGTCTCGACACTTACTGAGTACATGGGGTCTGTTGTACTGATGCTGCACCTGCACTTCTTTATGTTATGCAGATTACTCAGCAGGACCTAGTGGACATCGTTAGGGGGAGTGTCCTTCAGTCCATTTCAGACGACGCTGAGGTAGTTCCGCAGGCATTCGTGGATCTTGGCGTCACTGTCTATCTTTCATTCTGTCATCTATGTGTTTCCAGACAGATATATACTTTTATTTCAAACTGTTTTTTAGCTAAATCTTAGACTGGTTCGTGAGGTTGTAACTCCATTTATTGGTTTTGTACTTAAAGAGTTTTCTTCGTTATTAGGTATTGTTATTTAGATTTTGTTAATGCTTCCGCACTTTGTTTCAATTATCTAGTCAGTGTTTGTTTCTTTAACTTGTTAATTAATCAATTCAGTTAACACGTTGGCTTGCCTCGCGGGTGCAACCTTAGGCGCCATCACGGCCTGAAGGTGGGAATTCGGGTTGTGACAATAATCCATTTGAGATGTGCTCTAACCTAGATTCTTTGTAAGAGCAACATTTACATCAATCGGGGTCTTTACAACTTCAAAATCAAAATACTTGAATTTTTCAAATACTATTTTAATATAATGAGATTGAGACAATGCTAGACCATGAGGAGTCCTATGGGTTTTAGTTCCTAGAATTAAATTAGCAACTCCTAAATCTTTCATATCAAACTTGTTAGCTAGCATATGCTTGGTAGCATTTATACCTGCAATGTATTTTCTCATTCTTAACATATCATTAACATATAAACATACAATGACTATGCGATTTGGAGAGTTCTTAATGTAAACACATTTATCACACGCATTAATCTTAAACCTATTTGCTAATATTCTTTGGTCAAATTTCGCAATGCAATTTTTGGGTGCTTGTTTCAATCCATAAAGTGACTTAACAAGTCGGCGGACCTTATTTTCTTTTTGGGAACAAAAAACCCTTCAACTTATTCCAAATAAATCATTTCCTTTAGATCTTCGTTTAATAAGGTTGTTTTCACATTCATTTGAATGATTTCAAGTCCATACACAACAACTAACGTGGTTAACACCCGAACATATATAATAGTTTATTACCGGTGAGCATATATCAAAGTAATCAAGAACATCTCATTGTCTAAATCCTTTGAAAACTAATCTTGCCTTATATTTGTCAATAGTACCATCAACTTTCATTTTCCTTTTGAAAATCCACTTAGAACCCAAAAGTGTATTTCCCGGAGGAATAACAACTAATTCCCATGTATGCTTACATAATATAGATTATATCTTACTATTGACTGCCTCTTTCCAATATTGTGCTTCCGAGGAAGATATTGCCTTTTTAAACGTTGAGGCTCACTTTCCAATTGTTCGACCTCAACTGATGAATCTGCCGGTCGAGAATAGCTACCAGCTCCTCCTCGTAGGTCATATCCTTGTCCAACTGGACAATGTTGAAATCTAACACGTGGGATGGATCGTCATGATACATCCGGAGCATGGACACATGGAACACCGGATGAACTGCTGATAAAAGAGGATATCAAAAGGCCTAATATACCTTGGGTTCAAATTGCCTTTCCTTCCAAACCTCATTACACCCTTCATGGGTGATACCCGGAGCAACACTCTCTCCGACCATGAATGCAACATCACGAACTCTACGATCGGCATAACTCTTCTGCCTAGACTGAGCTGTGCGAAGTCGATCCTGTATAATCTTGACCTTATCCAAGGCATCATGTACTAACTTTGTACCCAACAATCGAGCCTCCCCTAGCTCGAGCCATCGAACTGGTGATCGGCACTGTCTACCATACAACGCCTCATATGGATCCATCTCAATGCTTGACTGATAACTGTTATTTTAGACAAACTCCGCTAATGACAAGAAATGATCCCAATAATCTCCAATGTCAATAACAAAAGCACGGAGAATATCCTTTAAGATTTGAAAAGTACGCTCGGTTTGTCCGTCCGTCTGAGGATGAAATATTGTGCTTAACTCAACCTGCGAACCAAACTCACACTATACTACCCTCTAGAAGTGCAAGGCGAAATGCATACCTCGATCAGAAATGATAGACCAGGCACATCGTGAAGACGGACGTCCTCACAAATATAAATCTCTGCCAACCACTCTTAAGAATATGAAACTGCAATAGGAATGAACTGCACTGACTTGGTTAGCCTGTCATAATGAACCCAATTGCATCGAACTTCATCTGAGTCCGTGGAAGTCCAACAACGAAATCCATAGTGACACGCTCCCACTTCCACTCAAGAATGTCCATCTTCTGAAGCAAACCACCAGGTCTCTGATGTTCACACTTTACCTGCTGACAATGTAGACACCGAGACACATATGCAACTATATCTTTCTTCATTATCCTCCTCCAATAATGCTGCCGCAAATCCTGATACATCTTGGCGGCACCTGAATGAATGGAATACCGGAAATTGTGGAGCTCATCAAGAATCAACTCACGAAGTCCATCCATATTGGGCACAGAAACACGACCCTACATCCTCAAAACTCCATCATCTCCAACGGTAGTCTGCTTGGAACCACTGTGCCGCACTGTGGCCTTGAGGACAAGAAAATGAGGGTCGTCATACTACCGATCTCTGATGCGTTTAAACAAAATATACCGAGTAACTGTACAAGCTAGAACACGGCTAGAATCAGAAACATCCATTCTCACGAACTTGTTGGCCAAAGCCTGAACATCCAATGCAATCGGTCTCTCACCAACTAGAATATAAGCAAGGCTACCTATACTACCCGACTTACTACTCAAAGCGTCGACCACCACATTGACCTTCTCGGGATGATATAATATGGTGATATCACAGTCTTTCAATAGCTACAACCACATACTCTGCCTCAAATTTAGCTCCTTCTACTTGAAAAAATACTGCAAGCTCCGATGATCCGTGAATACCTCACATGGAACGCCGTAAAGATAGTGCCTCCAAATCTTTAGCGCGTGAACAATGGCTGCCAACTCTAGATCATGAACATCGTAATCTTCTCATGAACCTTCAGGTGCCGTGAACCATATGCAATAACCTTGCCACCCTGAATCAATACTGCACCCAGACCAATACGAGATGCATCACAATATACTGTATAAGATCCTGAACATGAGGGTAACACCAATACTGGTGTCGTCATGAAAATTGTCTTGAGCTTTTGAAAGATTCCCTCAAACTCGTCAGACCATCTGAACGGGGCACCCTTCTAGGGAAAGCTGGTCAAAGGGGATGCTATAGCTGAGAACCCCTCCACAAACCGATGGTAGTAACTCGCCAAACCCAAGAAACTACGGATCTCCGTGGTGGAAGTAGGTCTAGGCCAGTTCTGAACTTCCTCAATCTTCTTAGGATCCACCTGAATACCCTTTGCTGATACAAACGTGACCCAAGAATGCATTTGAACTCAACCAAAACTCGCATTTTGAAAACATAGCATATAACTGGCTAACTCTCAGAGTCTGAAGAACGATCCAAAAATGATGCTCATCTCCTCTTGGCTGCGGTAGTAGATCAAGATATAATCAATGAAAACGATCACAAAAGAATCCAAATAAGGCTTGAAAACCAGGTTAATCAAGTCCATAAATGCTGCCAGGGCATTTGTTAACTCAAATTACATCACAAGAAACCCATAATGCCTATATCGAGTCCGAAAAGCTGTATTAGGGACATCTGACGCCCTAATCCTTAACTGATGGTAGCCAGACCTCAAATCGATATTGGAAAATACTTTGACACCCTGAAGCTAATCAAATAATTCATCAATCCTCGGCAATGGATGCTTCTTCTTGATACTGACTTTTCTCACTAACCGAATTGATGGGTCGCGACGCGCACCTGATACTTATTAAATCGAGTACCAAAGTAACGTATCTTTTTTATTACATCATCATATACTCATGATGTACGGTCCTAATGAGGCCAACTTAATCATTTATAAACTCTAAACATAGGCCGACAAGGCCATACATATATTCGTATACATGACATCTGTCTACAAGCCTCTAAGAGTACATAAGTATCATAAAGGTCGGGACAGAGTCTCGCCTTACCAAACAATACCTGTCTAAATCATACTAACGAAACAAGCAACTCCGAAGCAAATGGAGCGCACCAATATCATCCGCTGAGCTAATATCCTACTTGGAGACGAGGAGGGTTACTTCACTAGATTGAGCATCAGAGAGTATCTGATAAACTTTACCAACATACGTATTAGCCAAGTGTCTCAACTGTCAGCAAGTCAAATGTGAGCGTCAGAGACGAGGAGGGTTACTTTACTAGATTGAGCTTCAAGAGTGGAAGCAGGAGCGGATCACCAAGAACTTTGTGGTTGGACTTCCTCGGACTTTGAGGAAGCATGATGCTATTTGGGTGATTGTGGATCGACTGACCAAATCAGCCCATTTCATTCCAGTGCTGACTAAATATTCATTTGAGAGGTTGGCTGAGATTTATATCAGAGAGATTGTTCGCCACCACGGTATCCTAGTATCTATCATTTCAGACATAGGTACACAATTCACTTCACGGTTTTGCATAGTCGTCCAGCAAGAGTTAAGCACCAGGGTAGAGTTGAGTACAACTTTTCACCCTCAGACGGAAGGGCAGTCCGAGCGCACGATTCAAATTCTCGAGGATATGCTCCGTGCTTGTGAGATAGATTTTGGAGGGTCATGGGATCGATACTTGCCTCTTGGAGATTTTTCTTATAACAACAACTACCATTCGAGCATTCAGATGGTGCTGTATGAGGCTTTGTATGGTAGGCAGTACAGGTCTCCCGTGGGAGGGTTCGAGCCGGGCGAGGCTCGATTATTGGGTACAAACTTGGTTTAGGATGCCCTGAACAAGGTGAAGGTGATTCAGGAGAGAATTCGCACAGCTCAGCCCAGGCAGAAGAACTATACCTACCGGAAGATTCGTGACTTTGCATTTATGGCTGGTGATCGGGTTTTGCTTCGGGTATCGCCTATGAAGGGCGTCATGAGATCGAGAAGAAAGACAAGATGAGTCTGAGATTTATTGGCCTTTTGAGGTGTTGCAACGTGTTGGGGAGGATGCTTATGAGCTAGCCCTGCCTCCCAGCCTAACAGGTGTTCATCTGGTGTTCCACGTCTCCATGCTCCAGAAGTATCATAGTGACCCAACTAATGTTTTGGATTTCAGCTCATCCAGTTGGAAAAGGATCTATCATATGTTGAGCCACATATGGCTATATTGGACAGGCAGGTCAGAAAGTTCAGATCAAAGAATATTGCCTCAATTAAGGTTTAGTGGAGGGGTCAGCCAGTCGAGGAGGCGACTTGGAAGACCGAGCAGGATATGCGGAGTCAGTACCCTCATCTTTTCACAGCTTCAGGTATGTTTCTATTCTCGTTCGAGGATGAACGATTTTCTTAAGAGAGAGAGGATGTATCGACCCAGTCGGTCATTTTGAGAATTAGCGCCCCGATCCCATAATAACTGCTTGTCCCATGTCTATTTATGTTATTGGAACTTGTCGGAGCGTTGAGTGATGAAATACGGGGTGATTTTTGACGCATAGTACATAAATGTGGAATTTAGCTTTAAAAATCTGGCCGTAGCTAGAGCTGTGTGAAGACGGATCCATAATGGAATTTCGTCGACCCTGTTAGCTCCGTTGGGTGATTTCGGGGTTAGAAGCATGTTCGGAATGTGTTTTCAAGGTCGGTTGTAGGTTTAGACTTGAATTGTCGAAAGTTAGAATTTCGGCGATTTCGGCCGATAGGTAAAATTTTGATTTCGGACTCGGAATGGTTCCAAAAGAGAAAGTAGGTCCGTAATGCCAATTGTGAACTTTGTGCAAAATTTGGGGTCATTTGGATGAGTTTTGACGTGTTTCGACATCAGATGTGAATTCTAGAAATTTCATAAGTTCTTAGGCTTGAATGTATGCATAATTGATGATTTTGATGTTATGAGATGTTTTTTTAAGACTCGACCAAGTTTGAAAAAGGTATTAGGGTCAGTTGGTAGGTTTGGGTGAGTCCCCGGTGGCCTCGGGGTTGTTTTAGATGCCCAATGGGAGAATTTGGAACCTTAAGAGCAGCTGAACCATTTCTGGTTCTGGTGTCTCACACATGCGATTGTTTTTCCGCAGGTGCGGACACACAGGTGCGGACACGCAGGTGCGAAGGGGGTACACACAGGTGCGGACGTAGCTTAGGCTGGCCCAACTCGCAGGCGCGAAAGAGTATCCGCAGGTGTGGAGCCGTACCTGCGACCCAGCCACCGCAGGTGCGACCCCAGGTCTTTTAATGAGTTTACGCACCTGGGACTGTGTTTCCGCAGGAGCGATCCCAGTGTCACAGGTGCGAAATACCTGGGCTGGTTATATCAAAATCCGAGGGTTTGAAATTCATAAGTCCAAAATCGATTGAGAGCTCGGGATTTGGCGATTATCAGTTGATTTTGAAGAGGAGAATCATAGGTAACGTTTTCTAACCTTAATCCATTTGTATATCAATAATCTCTATCAATTTCCTCAATCTAATCAATGAAATTGAATGAAAAGCCATGAAATTGGGATGAAACTTCCCCAAGTAGAAACCTGAGGATTTAGGGATATTTAGATGTCGGATTTTGTTGATTCTTGTTCGAGTGAGTTAATGAGCGAATGGGTGTTCGGGAAATATAAATTCTACCCAATTCCGAGGCATGGGCCGGGCGGACTTTTTGGGCGAATTTCCTAATTTCTCTTACTAGCTTAGAAACAATTAGCTATTTTGTTCCCTTGAAGTGATATTTACATTATTCAATCTATTTGAATATATTTGGGCCACCCGGAGTCGGATACTCGTGGAAAGAGTGTGGTATTGAGTTGATTTGCACAATCAAGGTAAGTGGCTTTCCTAACTCTGTGTAAGGGACTTCCCCTTAGGCATTTATACTGATTTTGTTACGTGGACGCCGTGTACGTGAGGTGACGAGTGCGTAAACGGGTCATTGTTGCTAAAATTCAATTTTTCCGTCCATGCAATCACTCATTATCATTCCTATATTACCATTTCCTATCTTAATTGAGTAGTTAGATTAAGAATAAGCATGCCTACGTGTCCTTACTTGATTTCCGCTTATTTTCTACTAGTTGCACCATGTTTAGGTAGTTTTATTCTATTCTTGCTTGTTGCTTTCCTGAACTTTTTAATTAAGCTGTATTCGACATACTCATGTGTTTCATATTTAAATTGGGACCACGGACCGAGATCCGGGAGCTTCTCCTCTGTACTGCATTGCATATTTAAATTGGGACTACGGACCGAGATCCAGGAGCTTTCCCCATGTACCGAGACGCATATTTAAATTAGGACTACGGACGGAGATCCAGGAGCTTTCCTCTTGTACTGCATAGCATATTTAAATTGGGACTACGGACTGAGATCCGGGAGCTTTCCCCTTGTACTGCATGGCATATTTACTGTTGAGATATATGTTGTGCTGAGCCGAGTCATCTCTCTGTTATTAGTTCTTCCAGTTTCCATTAATCAGGTTTATCATTTGCTTATCTATATTTCACTGTTTAAACTTATATATTGACTTATTTTAAAACTCAGGAGAGCCTCAACCTGACCTCGTCACTACTTAACTGGGGTTAGGCTTGGCCCTTGTGGAGTACCGAATGTGGATTACTCACGCCCTTTCCTACGCATGTTTTACCCATGTGTAGATCCAGGTAACAACACCTAGTAAAGTGGCTAGGCACGTCTTAGCAGCTGCATAGGAGACCGCTAGGTAATTCTGCCACGTCCGCAGGATCTCACGAGTCCCCTTCCTACTCTAGTACAAATATAGGAGATATATAGATACATTTTTCTTATTTCTTTGTATAGAGATACAGTAGTTCAAAGTTTGTGACTTTGTGATGTTCCGAGTTTTGGGAAACCAAAACCTATAAATGCCGAGCGGCTAAAATTTTTATAGTATTGCTTCTTATTTACTGTTTCTATTATTGTTTTTCCTTATTTTCCGCATGTTTTAGACTTACCTAGTCGTATGGACTAGGTGTCATCACGAGACCATTCGGAGGGTAATTCGGGTCGTGAAAAAATCTCACTGCAAGTCTCCTTAGCTATCTGCAATCTGATAGGCTTAGCAAGTCCGTCGATAAACCTCCTCACCCTCTCTCTCTCTCTCGGTGGGAAGTAGAAGAAGAGCATGATAGGCCAAATCCACAAACCGAGTCTCATACTGAGTAACAGTCATACTGCCCTGCTGGAGACTCTTAAACTGATGGCGGCACTCCTCTCTCAAGGTGCTGGGTAGAAACTACTCTAGGAAGAGGTGAGAGAACTGGTCCCAAGTAAGAGAAGGCGACCCGGCTGGTCTGGGCAACAAGTAATCCCTCCACTATTTCTTGGCGAAACCAGTCATCCGAAATGCAGCAAAATCGACCCCATTGGTCTCCAATATACCTATGTTCCGAAAAACCTCGTGACAGCTTTCAAAATAGTCTTGAGGATCATATGAATAGCACAACTTAAATGGACTGGGAAGATCTTGGTAAACCTATCCAATTTCCACAAGGCCTCAGAAGACATAGTGGACCCATCATCGGTCTGTGCCGCACCAACAGGCTAAACTACTTCGGCTGGATGAGCTGCTGGAGTCTGATACTAGAGAGTTATCTGCTCCGGAGTGTTGGTAGCAGGAGTCTGGGCTCCTCCTCCAACTTGAGAGATGGCTGGTGCCATGGGAAATGGGCTAGTCTGGGACACACTCTGCATAAGGCCACCCAAGCGGACCAAGGAATCCTGAAGAACAGGGGTGGCAATGAACCTGTCTGGTACCTCAGTTGGTACGACTGGAACGGTCTGGCCTGGAGCCTCCTCATCAAACTTACTTGAGGCTCCGTCACTAGTGCTACTGCTCGAGCTCTACGCTAAGCCTTTTTCCCTGCCTCGGCCTCTAGCATGGCCTCAACCTCGACCTCTGCCCATTGCAGGAGCTATCACTAGGGTATCTGGTTTCTGCTCAGCTGAACACGCGGTACGTGTTCTCGCCATCTGCAAAGGAACAAGAGTAAAAGAGTTCGATTAGCACCAAGAGAACAAAATCGCACGATAGAGAAAAATATAAGTGGTATTGTTCCTAAGCTCTGTAGCCTTTGGGAGATTAGTACAAACTTCTCCGTACCGACCCCAGACTCTGCTAAGCATGTCCTTGAATTGTGAGACCTAGGCAACCTAGTGCTCTGATACCAATTTTTCACGATTAGAAGTCCCACCGTCAGGACCGTGATGACGCCTAACATTACACCTTCTAGGCAAGCCAACGTTAGAGATTTATTAGCCATTCCATTTATGTTTAAGTGATTAGCGATAAACAAGCTATAACATACCAAAATTAACGGAGAAGTAAATAAACAACAACCTCGGTTACATATTATTACTACCCAGAATCTAGAGTCACAATTCACGAACATTCTTTGATTTTACTACAAGTACTTGTCTGAAAGAAAATACAACTATTTACGAAATAAAGAAAACATTAAGTATGGGATATAGAAGGGGACGCCAGGGCATGCGGACGCCATCAGGACTACCTTAGGTCTCTTAACAAGTGAATCTCAGTGCCATCCTCTCGATCAGCCCGAACCTGATCCAACATCTAATTAGGGAGTGTATAGTGCAATATCAGTACCACCGACCCCATGTACTAGTAAGTGCTGAGCTTAACCTCGACGAAGGAGTGACGAGGCTACTGCTGGGCAGTCACATTATAAGTTGTAGACAGTATATAATAAAAAAAGAAAGTAAGACAAATAAAATGAAGCAGTACTTGCAAGAAGTAAATACAACTCTCAAAGTATTTCATTAGTGTTCATCTACCACCAATCCTTAAGTGCAATTTAAAACTACTATACAACAAATATAACATATAGGTTGTTGCGGCGTGTAACCCGATCCCACTGTACATGTCATATACCTCCCTTATTTCCTCTTATTAATATAACAATAGGATATAAATAAAAGTATTGCGGCGTGCAACCCGATCCCACCATATTACAATAATCACAATCACAATTCACCCTTATTCCACCACAATCCACCTTTATTACACCTGTTGTGGTGTGAAACCTGATATCGCCGTATGATATCAATTCACTCTTATTCCACCTGTTGCGGCGCGCAATCGGATCCTACCATATCATTATCAATTACTTAGTAAGTACAGAAATTTCACAATTTAACTCAAAACCCTCCACAATACTTAAACTTCAAACCAAAGCAAATGGGAAGCTTGTACATTATGGAACTTCACACAAATAATACTACTTAGTAAGACCAATCCAGATATACCATAAAACACTGATAAACCAACTTAAGAAAATAATATGAGACAATAAAGCTACAAAATAACTAATACCTTCAACAATGAGAAACAATGTCTAACATGTAGCAATTACGTATGGATGTACAAGTAAAGCATGTGGAAGTTAAGGCAGGAAAAAGACAATATAAGAAGAACGAGAAGGAAAAAGGTAGAAATAGATAACTTGGTGGTGCATAAGTACTCGTCACCTCTCTTATACGCCGCTCACATGAATTTTCACATAGCAAATAGGTCGAGGATTCCTAATCCTTCATGTCAAAGTTAGACACAACACTTACCTCGCTCCACAAGCCACGCAATGCTCAATTACCGCTTTTCCCTTCGAACAAGCCTCCAGACCAATATAATCTAGCAAATTACCAACCAAATGGTTCCATTTAAACCTTAGGAACTACCTAAGATTGCAAATAATTCAATTTAGGACATTTTTGAAAAATTCAACAAAAGCCAACACACATGCCCGCTTGGTCCAAACCCGAAATTCGAACCAAAACTCGATTAGCCATTCACCCCAAGCCCGTATATATAATTGGTTTTGGAGTCTGAGCTGAAATTGAGGTCTAAATTGCAAAATTTTGAAATCCCTAGGTTCTACCCAAAAATCCCCAATTTCACAATGAAAACTTTAGATTTTAGGTTTAAATCTTGTATAATGTAGTGAAAGATTAAAAGAAACTAGTTTAGAATCATTTACCAATGATTTTGAGAAGAAGAAGTCTTTGGTAAATTGCCTCTTGTGTTTTAAGTTTTGAAAATTTGGGAAATGAATTAAAAATCCCGTCCAAAAGTCATTTTCATCAGTTGCACCTGTCGCATTTACGAGCAGGGGTTCTCAAATGCGAGCCCTACAAATGCGAAGAACCTATCTCAAATGTAAAGCTCTCCACATTCCTACTATCATCGCAAATGCGAACCTGACCATTCGCAATTGCAACCAATTTGTTTTAAGCCATTTGTTTCACAAGAGTGTTAAGAAAAGCTCAGGTGCTAAGATAGGGTCACGACAAAATGGATAGAGGCTTGTAATATGGTTATCAAATGAGAAAGGCTAGAGTCTCAAAGGGGTTGACTAGGGATAACAGCGTTGGTTAGCAATAGAAAATCTCAAACGTGCTAAGGAGAGCCTACAATCACCTCTCAAACCAAGCAAAACTTAGAATTTCTCCTTGAAAGACATTTGGGTGCAAGTTCTATACCCTTCGCATGAATACTCACACTAGCAACAATTCATCTCACCCTCATGCAAATAGATTGTAAAAGAGAATAGAGTCGAGGGCTCAAATGACCAAATTTAATTTTAAAGATCACTATGGTCCAATTAAATCACTCCATGATTACCAACGTCAACACAAGAGTCACAAAGTCACCAACTAGAGCTATTTTCTTTTTTAAAAACCTCTTCTCTAACCATAAGCACGTAGTTAAGTGTGTTGGTGCCTAATGAAGCATGTTTGACTCTTAGAGCATGACGTAATCAGGTCTTTTTATTCATTACTACTACTATTATTACCTAAACACAAAACATACTCATTCCCTTAAGAGGGTTGTCGTGCCATCCATCGTTGGGACGAGTGACCCCGTTCACACAACAACTACATTTGAAAGAACCATGGCATTAAGGAAACCAAAGGCTTATTATCTACTAAAACATAAAAAATATACTGAACAAAACAAGAGCTAATACACTACTAAAACATAAAAAGAAGGTAATAAGAAAAAATAAAGATACATAAGCTAATGAACAAAACTACTAAAGATAAAATGAATATACATAATGAGAGAGAGAGAATATATATACATAATAAGAAAAGAGAGAATACTATCAAGTCATTACAGTTCAAATGTCTCAGAATGTATCAAATATAACAAATAAACTCCAACCCCTCCCCATCTCCGAATAAAAATAAGCATTTTCCTAATGCTTAACAAAATAAGAGTAAAAGAGTGAAGAAAACCCTCTATAGCTCCTTGGATATCTATGTGTCCCAAGCAATGTCATCACCCTTCGGCTTAGCCAATTATATCTTATGATTCTCGATTCTAGGTGTGGCCGGGTTGGCGAACATCTTGCGTACTGCCCCAGCAATGTCGGCAGCAAGGTGTGGCTCGTCAAACTGGACTGCTAGTACTACCGATGGAGATGGTGCTGCAGTATCTTGTGTCGACTAGTACACGTCAAGTAACATGTCAAATGGAAGACCTCAGGCTGTAGCAATTATGTGCCTTCTTTCCGAAGCTTATCCACTGACTTCTTGTTAGCCTGGGATTTCCGCATCTTCTTTAGTTCATTAGCCAGATCTTTGATCGCTGACCCATGATGTACCAAGGTAGCCATAATAGGGGTTTGGTTCTCTAGGAGCTTCTTCAATGTATCTTGAACGGTCGGGGGAAAATGAGCTGCATGAAAAGAAGACTGTGATGCAACAGTACTAGATAGGTCAGACAACTTTGCAGTGGATGTCTGCATCCAGTTGTTTAGGCTCGCCAACATCTAGGAGACTCGCATCATGAAAATTTGGACATTAGGCATATGCACTGGCTTCAAAACCAAGGTGGAAGCTAGGGTAAGACCTGCATTACAGACTATAATTGATGGTCAAGGCATAGATGCATTACTGGAGAAAGGCTCGGCCGAAGTGGATGGAACCTCAACTGCCTTTGCAACAAGCACAGCTGACTCATCAAACTGGCCTCTTGTGGTAAAAGGCTGATCTTTCCTTCTCGGGTTGTCCGCATCCAACAATGAGTACCAAGATAAAGTCTTCTTCAGCCACACCTTTGTATCATAATCCCTCGGCTCTACAAGTACATTGGTGAGATTTTCTATAATAGTGTTGGGATACGGGTAGAACGAGTCATATTGCCGAGCAATCACCAAGATGTTGGTCGACATCACGGTACCCACAATGATAGGGTACCCGGCCATAGTAAAAGCAGCTAGAAATGCCCGAGGAATCGTAAGGTAGGTCTCATTCCAGCACTAGTCCAGTCTACTGCAGACAAAGGTTTTCCACCCTTCGCCTTAAAACTCATAGTGTTCTAGTGGTAAAAACCCCAATGACAATACATAGTGGTGGTGGCCCTGGTGCTGCTCGAATCTCTGCAAACCAAGGTTGGGCTGCGTTTCCCATTTAATACTTCTCCAATATTTCTTTGGCTCAACATCTTTGAAGCCCAAGTATGTGTTAAGTGTATTCTAATCAAATCTCACTTTTAGGTTAGTACTTTAGTCACTTCGGTCCGATTTTTAGTCTGAGCCACATTCGGATATAATTCACGGATGAGGTACTCTATGGCATCCACTACACTTTGAGTGAATCTCATCCACCACTTGCGTTTTCTAAACTATCTCAATACTGCTAGGTTGTACCTCTCAAAATCTTTTCAACTGAAACTGTCGTTCAAGAGTTAGCGATCTCAGTGGCCACCAAGCATGAAAGCTGGTGAAGGCTTCCAGGTTGATATCATGAAAGTTGGTGAAGGCTCCCAAACCTCTTTCTTCTTCGATCTTTCAAGACCGGTAGCTGTAGCATCTCCCCATATTCTATCATCGGGGATATCATGAACTGGTGTATCCCGTGCTTTAGAGACATGTGTAATCGATGTCTCAAAAGCCTAACTTGCACTTTCCGATCCCTCAGAAGTGCTATGAGATAAGGAAAACTCTTCCCTGAGTTAGTATCTCCCTTGCAACCTTAACTGTATGGTCGACTGCTCCCGAACAGAGGCTGAGTTGCCCTCTGATGCTTACCTAGACTGGACATATGAGCTCGTCTCAGGGAGATATGCACCTCACCTTCTTCAGGATGTAGCTTTATTTTTAATTATCTGTTGTAGGCCAAGGGGTAAGGCACTCTTTCATCGACACCGAGAAGGTTCACCCCCCCCCCCCCCCCCCCNTCGCCTCTTCCTCTAGATTGAACCATTGTCTGTAGTAAGAAAGGGCAACTTTTATTTGCGATTCAATGTTTAAACATACACAGAAGATATTCTAGTAGGATATAAAGTAGAAGACACGGTCAGGGTTCACAAACAGAGCATGCTTGCAGGGTTAAGATCTGCGGTCCGCGCAATTTTCTTGCGGCCGAAGATTAGGCCTTGCGGACTGCACAACTTTATTTTGCAGCCGCAAAATTGAAGTGCGGTCGTACAATTTCACCTGCGGACGCATCTTTGAGAACCAAATATTCCAAATCTCTAATGACAGAGAATTAGTTGATGTGCAGTCGCAACATGATTTATGTGATCGGCACAATTGGACCTGCAGCTACACATTTGAGTCAAAAAGTGTAGACTCTCTGAAGAGAGTAAAGGGACTGTTTTGCGGTCGCCAAAAGGAAATATGTGGTTCGCACATTTTATCTTGCGGCCTCAAATCCCTTCTTTCATAAGGTTTCCATAAAATTACAATATGTGGACGCAAAATGTTAGCTGCGGCCATAGAATTCAAAAACTACGAACAGTTTAGTTTTTTCTATCTAGGTTTTGAAATTTTTGTGCCCAATTTGACATGGTAACATCATAGAAGCATGAAAATTTGTTGACCTAGTCCCCATAGAATATAGAATGTGTATTAGTTAACGCATTATAGATTTACCCCCACTTGGATACACATTTGAATTCTATTGAAAAATGGCCTAAAAGTAACTAAAACTCTACAAATTAAAATATAAACATCAACAAGAAATTGAACCATACCAGATGAATGAGTGTAATGGGTGACTAATTAGAGATGTTGTGTGTGTTGACAGATAAAATCAGTAAGAATTTTCAATAGAGTGTTATTTTCTTGCTCAGAGAGTGAAAATCATAACCCTTGCCCTTCATTTATACTTATGGTATATAAAAGGGGAAAAATGTCGAGTGCGGACGCACATTTTCATGTGCAGTCTGCACTCTATTACCCGAGCTTCATTATGGTTCTCGATCTGCGGTCCGCAAAATTTTGTGTCCGGACGCAGATTTACTGTGTGATCGCACATCGACCCCTTTTCTAACAGATCAAACTTTAGAGTGTTCACATTTTAACCTCTCATTTATTGAGATCCACAAGCTAATTGTGCAGCCACAGTGCACATTTTGCTGCAACAACCATAAATGTGCGGTCCGTAAAAGTCAACTGCGGTCCGCACTTCTTTCAACACTTAGCCGGATTTTTGTTCACAATTCCAAGTCACACTCATCCCTATAGAACACTTCAAATAAAGTTAGTACACAACTAACACCTAACTACCAAAGAAAAAGGAAAATAAACATGGGTTGCCTCCCAAGAAGAATTTGATTTTACGTCGCGGCATGATGCAGAATACCATCAATTGAATTGAATGACCACCACAATGTGGCTATCTCCAAATTTTCCCAATTAATTCTTCACCATGTGACCATTTACTCAGAATACTTCATTGTTTTTGTTCTTAAATTCCAATGTACTGAAAGGTGTCACACCCACAATATCAAAAGGACCACACCATATAGACTATAACTTCCCGGGAAACATCCTCAACCTTGATTTGAACAACAATACAAAATTGTGCCCCTTGAACTCTTTGTTCCAAATGTATTAATCGTGAAGATATTTCATCTTTTCCTTGTACAATTATGAACTTGCAAAAGCATGGTACTGGAACTCATCCAATTCATTCAAATGTGCAACCCTCAAGTTAGAAGCTACATCTCGATCAAGATTCAACTTCATTAGAGCCCATATGGCCTCGTGAACATGTTCCACTGGAAGGTGACAAGCTTTCCCGAACAGTAATCGGTATGGTGAAATTCCGATAGGTTTTTTTGTAAGCCATTCGGTAGACTATAATGCATCATCAAGCTTCTTAGACAAATCCTTCCGATTAGCATTCACTGTTTTAGACAAAATACTCTTCATCTCCCGGTTGGAGACTTCCACTTTACCGCTCGCTTGTGGATGATAGGGAGTCGTGACTTTATGAGTGACATCACACTTTCTAAGTAAAGTGTAAAAAGCTTTATTTCAAAAACTTGACCTCCCATCACTTATAATAGTCCGCGGAGTACCAAACCTTGTGAAAATATTCTTCTTCAAGAACGCCACCACACTTCTCGCCTCATTGTTGGGTAGAGAAATAACCTTAACCTATTTGGACACATAATCAATTGCGACCAAGATGTAGGTGTATCAATAGGAACTCACAAAAGGACCCATAAATTCAATGCCCAACACATCCAAATTATCGATCTCCAAAATGGTAGTGAGAGGCATTTTATTTTTCTTTGAGATTCCATCGGCCCGTTGACATTCATCGCATCTTTTTACTAACTCACTTGCATCCTTACAAAGAGGGGGCCAATAGAATCCGCAACTAAGCACTTTGGCCGTTGTTCTTGCTCCACCGTGATGACCACCATATGGTGAAGAACTAGAAGCCCCGAGAATTTCACCTTGCTCGTCTTCCGGTACACATCTTCTAATCACCCCATCTGTATAAATCCATAAAAGGTATGGTTCATCCCAATAATAATCTTGACAACCACGTTTGAGCTTCTTCCTCTTATTTGAAGAGAACTCATCTGGAATGGTTCCACACACAAGGAAATTTGCTACATACACGAACCATGGAACCCCTTTCATTGAAATAGCCAAGAGTTGCTCATCAAGGAAGGAGTCATTGATTTCAAGGCCATCATGTAGCCTCCCTTCCTCCTCCAAACGATACAAGTGGTCCGCCACTTGGTTTTCACTCCCTTTTCTGTCTTGGATGTCAATGTCAAAATTTTCCAACAAAAGAACCCATCTCATCAACTGAGCTTTGGAGTCCTTGCTCATAAGATAACGAAGGAGCTACATCACCCGTATGGACAATAACTTTTGCATCAAATACGGACGGAAATTCTCAATTGCAAACACAATGGAAAGGAGCTCTTTTTCTGTAATGGTATAGTTGACTTGGACACTATTCATGGTATTACTAGCATAGTAGACAGGATGAAAAACCATGTTGATTCGTTCCTCAAAAATTTCCCCAACCGCTACATCACTTGCATCGCGCATGAGTTCAAAAGGGACACTCCAATTTGGAGCGGTAATGATAAGAGTAGTTTTTAACTTCAAATTTATCAATTCAAAAGCTGTCATGCGATCATCACTGAAGTTAAACTTAGAATCCTTCTCGAGAATCTTGCACAACGGTTTCACCACCCTAGGGAAATCCTTGATGAAACGCCGGTAAAACCCCGCATAGCGAAGAAACTCCGCACATCCTTCACTGATGTTGGATGTGGGAAAAAGCCTTCCTCGACCATGAAATGACACCTCCCCCAATTGAGCACCAAGTTTGTTTCTTCACATCGTGCCAACACTTTATCAAAATTTTTCAAGACAATCGTCAAATGAATCTCCAACCACCGAGAAGCCATTCATGAAAACTTCAAGGTAGTCTTCAACCATATCCGTGAAAATAGCCATCATACACCTTTGAAAAGTCTCTGGTGCATTGCAAAAACCAAATGGCATCCACTTGAAAGCAAAAGTACCATAAGGACATGTAAATGTTGTTTTCTCTTGATCTTCCGTAGAAATAAGAATTTGGTTGTAGCCCAAACACCCATCAAGAAATCAATAGAAAGAACGACCGGCCAATCTATCGAGCATTGATCTAAGAAAGGAAGTGAAAAGCCATCCTTCCTTTTGACTTTATTAAGCCTGTGATAGTCCATACACACTCTCCAACTGGTCACCGTTCTTGTAGGAATCAATTAATTCTTCTCACTTGTGACCGTTTTCATGCCTCCCCTTCTTTGGGACACACTGAATCAGAGAAATCCACGAACTATCAGAGATGGGATAGACAACCCCGGCATCCAACCACTTGATAATATCCTTTTTGAAAGCCTATTGCATAGCCTCATTGAGTTTCATTTGATGTTCTAAGATAGCTTTGCGCTTTCCTCCAAGTTAATATTATGCATGCAAAAAGCGGGGCTTATCTCCCGGATATCCACAAAAGTCCATCCAATAGCCTTCTTCCTCTTTTGTAGCACCGCCAAAGTGGAATCCACCTGCAGTTAGTCAAACAAAAGGAAAGAATAATCGGTAAAGTAGAACAAGGGCCAAGAAATTCATACTGAAGATGTGGTGGCAATGGTTTCAACTCCAAGGTAGGAGTATCTTCAATAGAAGGATTTGTAGGAGGAGTTGTCCTATTTTTAAGATCCAAGGAAAATTTCCAGGATGCATAATTGTAGGACCCCATTCCTTGCAAAGAGTTCACACATTCCATGAAGCCATCCATCTCGTCATCATCAAAGTTGAACATGGCGACCTCCAACATATTACCCACATTGATCATAGAAATTGTTTCATCAACAATCACATGGGTGACCAAGTCCAAAAACGAGCACACCTCATTGCTATTTGGTTGCCTCATGGACTTACAAACCTCGAAGACAAATTTCTCATCACTAACCCAAAAGTTATGTTTTTATCAGTGCTTCTTCGTCACTAGATCCTTCATAAACTTTGCATAATAGGGCATTTTCTCTAAAGCTTCAACTAATGGCACATTGATTGGGAGACCCTTTATCATTTGAATGGACTTATTGATATGATTCTTACAATTTTTCTTGGCAAGTCTTTGAGGATATGGAGGTGGAGGCTTATGCAATGGTTCCTTAGCCTTTTGCACTACCAGCTTCAATATGTCAATGATGTGATCCTTAGACGGGTTCACCTCCTATTGAGTCTCTTCCACTCTATCATCAATATGAACTTCATCATTTGATTGCACCATATTTTTTGGGCTCTATTATCCACAAGTTGCCTTTTACTTAAGGTGGGTGCATTACATCCTCTTCCACTTCTCGTAGTAACGGCCATGGCATGCTCCGTGTGATTTTCACCCTTTGGGTTTATTACCGTTTCACTTGGTAGTACCCCGTTAGGGCGAGAATTTAGAGCTTGAGAGACTTTTCCCATTTGAACTTCTAAGTTGCGGATTGATGTTTTGTCCGAGGTAAGTTGGGCATCCGAATCGACATTCTTTTCCATCATTTGCTTGAACATATTCTCAATGTACCCCATCACTTTGCTTGAAGAACTTGCACCATGAAATGGATAAGGAGGTGGGTTGCTTGCTTGTTTACACATCGGGGGCCTTTGGAAACCCAACCCCCGGTTTCCTTGATTATTTTTCCATCCGCCTTGATTGTTACCCCCCCCCCCACAGTTTCCTTGATTATTTCCATTCCAATTTCCTTGATTGTTGTTGTTATGCCAAATCTCTTTATTATTTCCACCATTCAAATTTCCTTAGTGATAGAATTTCAATTGCCTTGATCGTTTCGAGGTCACCATTGTTGTTGGTTTGGGCCTTGGAAGTGGTTTCTTTGCCCTTGAAAATTTTCAATATTGCACGTCCTCTTCTTGTTCATTATAAGAATCATCTTTTTCAAAACCACTATATTCTTGCACATAATTATCCACTCGATTTTACACTTGTGGGACCTTAGTTCTCCTCTTGTTTACCATCATGTTCACCCCTTCAATGGAATTAACTTGCTTAGGATATTGCACTTGATGAAGTGGAACCTTTGCTAATTGATTCATAGTGGTAGTCAATTCGGCAATGGCTTGCCCATGGTCATGCAAATCTTCATGGAGGTGGATCATGTTCGGATAACCTTGTGGAACATTAACCCGGGATTTCCACGCCGATGATAGTTCTGCCATTTTATCTAAAATCTCACATGCCTCCGCATAAAACGTACTCATAAAGCTCCCACCAGAAATTTGATTCACTACACACTTGCTGGTTGTGTTAATCCCACGATAGAAGGTTTGTTGAATCATGTTTTCCATCATAACGCTGTTAGGAGATTCCTTGACGATTTTTCTATACCGCTCCCATATATCGTGTAGTGGTTCATTGGGCTCTTGCTTGAATGCCAAAATCTCATCTCGAACTGTAGCCATATGTCTGGGATAGAAGAACTTAGCAATAAATTTCTCTGCCAACTCATCCCAAGTATGAAAGGAATGATTCGATAGTCTTTCCAACCAATCTAAAGCTTTCCCCCGTAGAGAGAAGGGAAAAATCCTTAGCCTCAATGCATCCTCAGAGACATTTGTTTATTTTCTCCCCTAAAAAGTGTTCACAAACCCCCTCAAATGCTTATACGCATTTGGACTTGGAGCTCCAGTTAAGAAACATTGTTTCTCTAGCAAATTTAGCATCACATTGGTCATTTGAAAGTTGCTCGCCTTAATACGGGG
>ML425262.1:3694-15230 GCA_005239525.1 Nicotiana knightiana
GAAATGATCAAGTTACATTTTTTGGAATTTTACGGCAATTATAGTGGAATTCTGCCAGTCGTGCCTGTAATATCACCTGCTATGGTCCAAGCCGGACGCCTTGTTACGGAGCCGGTACCGGGTCGTATGATATTTGTCTGGGACATTAAATACGACCCAAGGAACCATAACATACGCTTCGAAATGATCAAGTTACATTTTTTGGCATTTTATGGCAATTAAACTAGAATTCCGTCAGTCGTGCCTCTATTATCGCCTGCCATGGTCCAGGCCGGACGCCTTGGTACAGAGCTGGTACCGGATCGCATGATATTTTTCCATGACATCAAATACGACCCACGGAACCATAACTAATGCTTTGAAATGATCAAGTTACATAATTTTGGCATTTTATGGCAACTAAACTGGAATTCCGATAGTCGTGCATGTATTATCGTCTGCCATGGTACAGGCCGGACGCCTTGGTACGGATCCGGTACCGGGTCACATGATATTTTCCGGGATATGAAGTATGACCCAAGGAACCATAACCAACGCTTCGGAATGATCAAGTTACATTTTTTGGCCTTTTATGGCAATTAAACCAGAATTCCACCAGTCGTGCTTCTATTAGCGCCTTCCATGGTCCAGGTCGGACGCCTTGGTATGGACACGGTACCCGATTGCATGATATTTGTCTTGGACATCAAATACGACCCAAGGAACCATAACCAATGCTTCGAAATGATCAAGTTAGATTTTTTGGCAATTTATGGCAATTAAACTGGAATTCCGTCAGTCGTGCCTATATTATCGCCATCCATGGTCCAGGTCGGACGCCTTGGTACAGAACCGGTACCGGATCCCCTGATATTTGTTCGGGACATCAAATACAACCCAAGAAACCATAACCAATGCTCTGAAATGATCAAGTAACATTTCCTTGGCATTTTATGGCAATTAACCTGGAATTCCGACAGTCGTGCCTGTGTTATCGCCTGCCATGGTCCAGGCCGGATGCCTTGATACGGAGCCAGTACAGGGTCGCACGACATTGTCCGTGATATGAAATATGACCCAAGGAACCATAACCAACGCTTCGAAATGATCAAGTTACATTTTTTGGCATTTTTTGGCAATTACACTTGAAATCCACTAGTCATGTCTGTATTATCGCCTGCCATGGTCCAGGTCGTTTCCTTGGTACGGAGCCGGTACCAAATCTCATGATATTTGTCCGAGACATCAAATACGACACAAGGAACCATAACCAACGCTTCGAAATGATTAATTTACAATTTGGCATTTTATAGCAATTAAATTGGAATTCCGCCAGTCGTGCATGACTATCGCCAGCCATGGTCCAGTCTGGACGCCTTGGTATGGAGCCGGTACTGGATCGCATGATATTTGTTCGGGACATCAAATATGACCCAAGGAACCATAACCAACGCTACGAAATGATCAAGTTACATTTTTTTGGAATTTTATAGCAATTAAACTTGAATTTAGGCAATCGTGCATATATTATCACCTGCCATGGTCAAGGCCGGCGCCTTGCTACGGATCCGGTACCGGATCGCATGATATTTCTCAGGGAAACCAAATACGACCCAAGGAACCATAACCAACACTACAGAATGATCAAGTTACATTTTTGGCATTTTATGGCAATTAAATTTGAATTCCGCCAGTCGTGCCTCTATTACCGCNCCATGCCAGACGCCTTGGTACGGATCTGGTACCGGATCACATGATATTTGTCAGGGACATCAAATACAACCCAAGAAACCATAACAAACTCTTCGAAAGGATTTTTTTGGCATTTTATGGAAATTAAACTAGAATTCCGCTAAGTCCTGCCTGTATTATCGCCTTCCATGATCCAGACCGGACGCCTTGGTACGTAGCCGGTACCGGATCGCATGATATTTGTCTGGGATATCAAATACAATCCAAGGATTCATAACCAATACTTTGAAATGATAAAGTTACATTTTTTGGAATTTTATTGCAATTAAACTGGAATTTCGCCAGCCGTGCCTGTATTATCGCCTGCCATAGTCCAGGCCGGACGCCTTGGTACGGAGCCGGTACCGGATCACATGATATTTCTCCGGAACATCAAATACGACCCAAGGAACCATAACCAACGCTTTGAGATGATCAAGTTAATTTTTTTGGCATTTTATGGCAATAAAACTGGAATTTCGGCAGTCGTGCCTGTATTATCGCCTGCCATGGTCCATGTCGGACGCCTTGGTACGGAGCCGGTTCCAGATCACATGATATTTTTTCGGACATCAAATACGACCCAAGGAACCATAACCAATGCTTCTAAATTATCAAGTTACATGTTTTGGCATTTTATGGAAATTAAACTGGAATTTTTCTAGTCGTGCCTGTATTATCGCCTGCCAGGGTCCAGGCCGGACGCCTTGGTACGGAGCCGATACCAGATTGCAAGGAACCATAACCAACACTTGGAAATTATCAAGTTACATTTTTTTGGAATTTTATGGCAATTAAATTAGAATTCCGCCAGTCGTGCCTGTACTATCGCCTGCCATGGTCCAGGCCGGACGCCTTGGTACGGAGCCGATACCAGATTGCAAGGAACCATAACCAACACTTCGAAATGATCAAGTTACATTTTATGGCAATTAAACTGGAATTCGGCCAGTCGTGCCTATATTATCGCAATCCATGGTCCAGGCCGGACACCTTGGTATGGAGTTGAGACCGGATCGCATCATATTTTTCTGGGACATCAAATACGACCCAAGTAACCATAACCAACTCTTCGAAGCGATCAACTTACATTTTTTGGCATTTTATGGCAATTAAACTGGAATTCCGCTAGTCGTGCCTGTAATATCGCCTGCCATGGTCCACGCCGGACGCTTGGTACGAAGCTGGTACCGGATCGCATGATATTTATCCGGGACATCAAGTACGACCCAAGGAATCATAACCAATGCTTCGAAATGATCAAGTTACATTTTTTGGCATTTTATGGCAATTAAACGGGAATTCCGTCAGTCGTGCCTCTATTATCGCCTGCCATGGTCCAGGCCGGACGCCTTGGTACATAGCCGGTTCCGGATCATGTGATATTTTTCTGGGACATCAAATACAACACAAGGAACCATAACCAATGCTTCGAAATGATCAAGTTACATTTTTTGGCATTTTATGGCAATTAAACTGGAATTCCGCTAGTCGTGCATGTATTATCAACTGCCATGGTCCAGGCCGGACGCCTTGGTACGAAGCCGGTAACGGATCACATGATATATGACCGATACATCAAATACGACCCAAGGAACCATAACCAACCTTCGAAATGATCAAGTTACGTTTTTTGGCATTTTATGGCAATTAAACTGGAATTTCGCCAGTCGTGCCTGTATTATCGCCAGCCATGGTCCAGGCCGGACGCCTTGGTACGGTGCCGGTATCGGATAGCATGATACTTGTCCGGCAGATCAAATACAACCCAAGTAACCATAACCAACGCTTCGAAATTATCAAGTTACATTTTATGGCAATTAAACTGGAATTCCGCCAGTCGTGCCTGTATTATAACCATCCATGGTCCAGGCCGGACACCTTGGTATGGAGCCAGTACCGGATCACATGATATTTGTATGGGACATCAAATACGACCCAAGGAACCATAACTAACGCTTCGAAATGATCAAGTTACATTTTCTGGCAATTAAACTGGAATCAGCCAATCGTGCCTGTATTATCACCATCCATGGTTCAGGCCGGACACCTTGGTATGGAGCCGGTACCGGATCACATGATATTTTTCTGGGACATCAAATACGACCCAAGTAACCATAACCAACTCTTCGAAATGATCAATTTATATTTGTTTGGTATTTTATGGCAATTAAACATAAATTCCGCTAGTCGTGCCTGTAATATCACCTGCCATGGTCCAGGCCGGACGGAATTGGTACGGAGCTGGTACCAGATCGCATGATATTTGTCAGGGACATCAAATATGACCGAAGGAACCATAACCAATGCTTCGAAATGATCAAGTTACATTTTTTGGCATTTTATGGCAATTAAACTGGAATTTCGCCAGTCGTGCCTGTATTATCGCCAGCCATGGTCCAGGCCGGACGCCTTGGTACGGTGCCGGTATCGGATAGCATGATACTTGTCCGGCAGATCAAATACAACCCAAGTAACCATAACCAACGCTTCGAAATTATCAAGTTACATTTTATGACAATTAAACTGGAACTCCGCCAGCCGTGCATGTATTATCGCCATCCATGGTCTAGGCTGGACACCTTGGTATGGAGCCGGTACCGAATCGCATGGTATTTGTCCGGAACATAAAATACGACCCACGTAACCATAACCAACTCTTCGAAATGATCAAGTTACATTTTTTGGAAATTTATGGCAATTAAACTGGAATTTCGCTAGTCCTGCCTGTAATATCGCCTGCCATGGTCCAGGCCGGAAGCCTTGGTAGGAGCTGGTACTGGATCGCATAATATTTGTCCGGGACATCAAGTACCACCCAAGGAACCATAACCAATGCTTCGAAATGATCAAGTTATATTGTTTGGTATTTTATGGCATGTAAATTGGAATTCTGCCAGTCGTGCCTGTATTATCGCCTGCCATGGTCCAAGCCGGACGCCTTGGTACGGAGCCGATACCGGATCATATGATATTTTTCTGGGACATCAAATAAAACACAAGGAACCATAACCAATGCTTTGAAATGATCAAGTTACATTTTTTGGCATTTTATGGCAATTAAACTGGAATGCGGTTAGTCGTGCTTGTAATATCGCTTGCCATGGTCCAGGCCGGATGCCTTGGTACGGAGCCGGTACCGGATAGCATGATATTTGTCCGGTACATCAAATACGACCCATGTAACCATAACCAACGCTTCGAAATGAACAAGTTACATTTTTTGGCATTTTATGGCAACTAAACTGGAATTTCGCAAGTCGTGCCTGTATTATCGCCTGCCATGGTGCAGACCGGACGCCTTAATATGGATTCGGTACTGGATAGCATGATATTTATCCAGGTCATGAAATACGACCCAAGGAACCATAACCAACGCTTCGAAATGATCAAATTACATTTTTTTTTGAATTTTATGGCAATTAAACTGGAACTCCGCCAGTCGTGCTTCTATTATCGCCTGCCATGGTCCAGTACAGACGCCTTGGTACGGAGCCGGTACCGAATTGCATGACATTTCTCCGGGACATCAAATACGATCCAAGGAACCGTAACCAACGCTTGGAAATAATCAAGTTACATTTTTAGGAATTTTATGGCAATTAAATTGGAATTTTGCCAGTCGTGCCTCTATTATCGCCTTCGATGGTCCAGGTCGGATGCCTTGGTATGGAGCCGATACCGAATCGGATGATATTTTTCCGTGACATCAAATACAACACAAGTAACCAGAACCAATGCTTCGAAATGATCAAGTTACATTTTTTTGCATTTTATGGCAATTAAACTGGAATTCCGCCAGTCGTGCCTATATTATCGTCTGCCATGGTCCAGGCCGAACACCTTGGTATGGAGCCGGTACCGGAACGCATGATATTTGTCTGAGACATCAAATACAACCCAAGAAACCATAACTAACTCTTCGAAACGATCAAGTTACATTTTTTGGAATTTTATGGCATTTAAACTGGAATTCCTCCAAGTCGTGCCTATATTTTCGCCTGCCATGGTCCAGGCCGGACGCCTTGGTACGGAGCCAATACCGGGTTGCACGAAATTGTCCGTGATATGAAATATGACCCAAGGAACCATAACCAACACTTCGAAATGATCAAGTTAATTTTTTGGCAATTATATTTGAAATCCGCTAGTCATGCCTGTATTATCGCCTGCCATGGTCCAGGTCGGATCCTTGGTATGGAGCCGATACCAAATCTCATGATATTTGTCTGAGACATCAAATATGACACAAGGAACCATAACCAATGCTTCGAAATGATTAATTTACATTTTTTGGCATTTTATGGCAATTAAACTGGAATTCCGCCAGTCGTGCATGTATTATCGTCTACCATGGTCCAGTCCGGACGCCTTGGTACGGAGCCGGTACTGGATCACATGATATTTGATCGGGAGATCAAATACGACCCAAATAACGATATCCAACGCTTCTAAATGATCAAGTTATATTTTTTGGAATTTTATAGCAATTAAGCTTGAATTCAGCCAATCGTGCATGTATTATCACCTACCATGGTTCAGGCCGGACGCCTCGCTACGGAGCCGGTACTGGATCGCATGATATTTCTCAGGGAAATCAAATATGACCCAAGGAACCATAACCAACACTTCAAAATGATCAATTTACATTTTTGGCATTTTGTGGCAATTAAATTGGAATTCCGCCAGTCGTGCCTGTATTACCGCCTGCCATGGTACAGGCCGGACGCCTCGGTGCGGAGCCTGTACCGGATCGCATGATATTTGTTCGGGACATAAAATATGGCCCAAGGAACCATAACCAACGCTAGGAAATGATCAAGTTACATTTTTTTGCATTTTATGGCAATTAAACTGGAATTCAGCCAGTCGTGCCTGTATTATCACCATCCATGGTCCATGCGGGACGCCTTGGTATGGATCTGGTACCGGATCGCATGATATTTGTCCGAGACATCAAATACAACCCAAGAAACAATAACGAACTCTTTGAAAGCATTTTTTGGAATTTTATGGCAATAAAACTAGAATTCCGCCAAGTCCTGCCTGCATTATCGCCTTCCATGATCCAGACCGGACGCCTAGGTACGTAGCCGGTACCGAATCGCATGATATTTTTCCGGGACATCAAATACAATCCAAGGATTCATAACCAATGCTTTGAAATGATGAAGTTACATTTTTTGAAATTTTATCGTAATTAAACTGGAATTCCGCCAGCCGTGCCTCTATTATCGCCTACCATAGTCCAGGCCGGACGCCTTGGTACGGAGCCGGTACCGGATCACATAATATTTCTCCGGGACATCAAATACGACCCAAGGAACCATAACCAACGCTTCAAAATGATCAAGTTAAATTTTCGGGCATTTTATGGCAATTAAACTGGAATTCCGCCAATCATGCCTGTATTATCGCCTGCCATGGTCCAGGCCGGATGCCTTGGTACGAAGCCGGTTCCGGATCGCATGATGTTTGTCCGGACATCAAATACGACCCAAGGAATCATAACCAATTCTTTGAAATGATCAAGTTACATCTTTTGGCATTTTATGGCAATTAAACTGGAATATTGCTAGTCGTGCCTGTATTATCGCCTGCCAGGGTCCAGGTCGGACGCCTTGGTACGGAGCCAGTACCAGATCACAAGATATTTGTTTGGGACATCAAATATGACCCAAGGGACCATAACCAAAGCTTCGAAATGATCAAGTTACACTTTATGGTAATAAAACTTGAATTCCGCCAGTCGTGCCTGTATTATAACAATCTATGGTCCAGGCCGGACACCTTGGTATGGAGCCGGTACCCGATCGCATGATATCGGTCTAGGACATCAAATACGACCCAAGTAACCATAACCAACTCTTCGAAATGATCAAGTTATATTTTTTGGCATTTTATGGCAATGAAACTGGAATTCGGCTAGTCGTGCTTGTAATATCGCCTGCCATGGTCCAGGCCGGAGGCCTTGGTACGAAGCTGGTACCAGATCGCACGATATTTGTATAGGACATCAAATATGACCCAAGGACCCATAACTAATGCTTCGAAATGATCAAGTTACATTTTATGGGAATTAAACTGGAATTTCGCCAGTCGTGCCTGTATTATCTCCATCCATGGTCCAGGCCGAACACCTAGGTATGGAGTCGATACCGGATCGCATGATATTTGTCCGGGACATCAAATACGACCCAAGTAACCATAACCAACTCTTCGAAATGATCAACTTACATTTTTTGGCATTTTATGGCAATTAAATTGGAATTCCGCTAGTCGTGCCAGTAATATCGCCTGTCATGGTCCAGGCCGGACGCCTTGGTACGAAGCTAGTACCGGATCACATGATATTTCTCTGGGACATCAAATACGACCCAAGGAACCATAAACAACGCTTCGAAATGATCAAGTTACATTTTTTGGCATTTTATGGCAATTAAACTGGAATTCCGTCAGTCGTGCCTCTACTATCGCCTGCCATGGTGCAGGCCGGACTCCTTGGAATAGAGCCGGTGCCGGATCGCGAGATATTTTTGTGGGACATCAAATACAACACAAGGAACCATAACCAACGCTTGCAAATGATCAAGTTATATGTTTTGGCATTTTATGGCAATTAAACTGGAATTCCGCTAGTCGTGCCTGTATTATCACCTGCCATGGTCCAGGCCGGACGCCTTGGTACGAAGCCGGTACCGGATCACATGATATTTGATCGGGACCTCAAATACAACCCAAATAACCATACCCAAGGCTTCGAAATGATCAAGTTACATTTTTTTGCATTTTATCGCAATTAAACTGGAATTCCGCCAGTCGTGCCTGTATTATCGCCTGCCATCGTCCTGGCCAGACGCCTTGGTACGGAGCCGGTACCGGATAGCATGATACTTGTCCAGGACATCAAATATGACCCAAGTAATTATAAACAACGCTTCAAAATGATCAAGTTACATTTTATGGCAATTAAGCTGGAATTCAACCAGTCGTGCCTGTATAATCACCATCCATGGTTCAGGCCGGACACCTTGGTATGGAGCCGGTACCGGATTGCATGATATTTGTCCGGGACATCAAAAACGACCCAAGTAACCATAACCAACTCTTTGAAATGATCAAGTTACATTTTTTTGGCATGTTATGGCAATTAAACTGGAATTTCGCTAGTCCTGCCTGTAATATCGCCTGCCACGGTCCAGGCCAGACGCCTTGGTACGAAGCTGGTACTGGATCGCATAATATTTGTCCGGGACATCAAATACCACCCAAGGAACCATAAACAACGCTTCGAAATGATCAAGTTACAATTTTTGGTATTTTATGGCAATTAAATTGGAATTCTACCAGTCGTGCCTGTATTATCGCCTGCCAAGGTCCAGGCCGGACGCCTTGGTACGGAGCCGATACCGGATCATATGATATTTGTCTGGGACATCAAATACAACACAAGGAACCATAACCAACTCTTCGAAATTATCAAGTTACATTTTTTGGCATTTTATGGCAATTAAACTGGAATTCTGCTAGTCGTGCCTGTATTTATCACCTCCCATGGTCCAGACCGGACGCCTTGGTACGAAGCCGGTACCGGATCGCATACTATTTGACCGGGACATTAAATATTACCCAAGGAACCATAACCAATGCTTTGAAATGATCAAGTTACATTTTTTGGAATTTCATGGCGATTAAACTGGAACTCCACCAGTCGTGCCTGTATTATCGCCTGCCGGTACTGGATAGCATGATATTTATCCAGGTCATCAAATACGATCCAAGGAACTATAACCAACGCTTCAAAATTATCAATTTACATTTTTTTGGCATTTTATGGCAATTAAAGTGAAATTCCGCCAGTCGTGCCTCTATTATCGCCTGCATGGTCCAGTCCAGACGCCTTGGTACGTAGACGGTACCGGATTGCATGATATTTCTCTGGGACATCAAATACGACCCAAGGATCCATAACCAATGCTTAGAAATGATCAAGTTACATTTTTTGGCATTTTATGGCAATTAAATTGGAATTTTGCCAGTCGTGCCTCTATTATCGCCTACGATGGTCCAGACCGGATGCCTTGGTATGGAGCCAATACCGAATCACATGATATTTCTCTGGGACATCAAATACAACACAAGTAACC
The DNA here is from genome assembly GCA_005239525.1 of Nicotiana knightiana. Lineage (NCBI taxonomy): Eukaryota > Viridiplantae > Streptophyta > Magnoliopsida > Solanales > Solanaceae > Nicotiana > Nicotiana knightiana. The sequence continues at coordinate 13,552 of ML425262.1, forward strand.
ATAACCAATGCTTTGAAATGATCAAGTTACATTTTTTTGCATTTTATTGTAATTAAACTTGAATTCCGCCAGTCATGCCTGTATTATCGCCTGCCATGGTCCAGGCCGGATGCCTTGGTACGTAGCCGGTACTGAATAGTATGATATTTGTCCGGGACATCCAATACAACCCGAGGAACCAGAACCAATGCTTCGAAATGATCAAGTTACATTTTTTTGCATTTTATTGTAATTAAACTTGAATTCCGCCAGTCATGCCTGTATTATCGCCTGCCATGGTCCAGGCCGGATGCCTTGGTACGTAGCCGGTACTGAATAGTATGATATTTGTCCGGGACATCCAATACAACCCGAGGAACCAGAACCAATGCTTCGAAATGATCAAGTTACATTTTTTTGCATTTTATTGTAATTAAACTTGAATTCCGCCAGTCATGCCTGTATTATCGCCTGCCATGGTCCAGGCCGGATGCCTTGGTACGTAGCCGGTACTGAATAGTATGATATTTGTCCGGGACATCCAATACAACCCGAGGAACCAGAACCAATGCTTCGAAATGATCAAGTTACATTTTTTTGCATTTTATTGTAATTAAACTTGAATTCCGCCAGTCATGCCTGTATTATCGCCTGCCATGGTCCAGGCCGGATGCCTTGGTACGTAGCCGGTACTGAATAGTATGATATTTGTCCGGGACATCCAATACAACCCGAGGAACCAGAACCAATGCTTCGAAATGATCAAGTTACATTTTTTGGAATTTTATGGCAATTAAACTGGAATTTCGCCAGTCGTGCCTGTATAATCGCCTTCCATAGTCCATGTCGGACGCCTTGGTACGGAGACGGTACTGGATAGCATGATATTTCTCCGGGACATAAAATACGACACAAGGAACCATAACCAACGCTTCGAAATGATCAAGTTACATTTTTTTGCATTTTATTGTAATTAAACTTGAATTCCGCCACTCGTGCCTGTATTATCGCCTGCCATAGTTCAGACTGGATGCCTTGGTACAGAGCCGGTACCGGATAGCATGATATTTGTCCGGGAAATCAAATACGACCCAAGGAACGATAACCAATGCTTCGAAATGATAAAGTTAAATCTTTTGGCATTTTATGGCTATTAAACTAAAATTATGCTAGTTGTGCCTGTATTATCGCTATCCATGGTCCAGGCCGGACGCCTTAGTATGGAGTCGATACCAGATCGCATGATGTTTTTGTGGGACATCAAATAAAACCTTAGGAACCATAACGAACTCTTCGAAATGGTAAATTTACATTTTTTGTCTTTTTATGGCAATTAAACTGGAATTCCCTCAGTCGTGCCTGTATTATCGCCTGCCATGGTCCAGGCGTGACGCTGTGGTACGTAGTCGGTACCGAATCAGATGATATTTGTCATATTTTGGCATTTTTTGGCAATTAAACTTGAATTCCGCCAGTCATGCCTGTATTATCGCCTGCCATGGTCCAGGTCGGACTCCTTGGTACGGAGCTAGTACCAAATCTCATGATATTTGTCTAAGACATCAAATACGACACAAGGAACCATAACCAACGCCTCGAAGTGATCAATTTACATTTTTTGTCCTTTTACGACAATTAAATTGGAAATTCCGTCCAAGGCTAAATACGGGCGAGAGACCGGTAGCGAACAAGTACCGCGA
>ML425263.1:0-37029 GCA_005239525.1 Nicotiana knightiana
AACGCCTGGCTAACGCCAGGCACCTCCTGGTGTTTGAAGGGTAACGCCTGGCTAACGCCAGGCTTGTCCCGGGTCGCTTCTTTTCGACTTTTGAGCGTATTTTTCGACGTTTATGCTCTCATTTAGCTCGGCTTCCGTTTCCAATTCACCTACACATTAAATAAACCCCATTAGGCACATACGACATGTATTTTTATCATTAAAGCACATAAAATGCAAGGTATATAATGCTTAAAATCATGAATTCTAGCCACGCATCAGTCCCGGCCGAACTCAAATCATGTGAATTAGTCTAAGAGGGAAGAGAAACAGTATGGATAAAGAAAGAATTATTTTAACAAGAATGGGGAGGTCCTATGTTTTTTAGCCTAAAGGATCACCCAGTGCAACATAAATAATACTTCGTAACTCCCTCAAGATGGGGTGTTACTCATATTATTCAGCGGGCATAGACTATCTTCTCCTGCTATCCAATTACTATCTTTAGGTTATTTACCTAGAGCGTTGCAATCAATTCTAAGTCGTACCCTATGCGTGCACTACCCATCCCTTGCCTATGGCCCAGGAGACGTTTAGACCTCTATTTTGGATGGTTCTAGACTTAACTTAGGTTGTTGTTGCTCCCAAATATAGACACAAGTATATGTGGCCATACAAGTAATAAAATGATAAGTCGAGTGTTGAACCCACAGATACTTGTATCAACTACTCACTAAATTACTAAAATTGTTATTCAATCAAGCCAAAATCAAAATCCAAGAATATGATTAGATTAAAATACGATCCTAAGTAATGACTAAATTATCAAGTAACGAGTTGATTGTTGTGTATTCAGTAGAGACAAATATTCCAGGGTTGTGATCGATTCATTATTCATATTATGTTATAATTAACTCTTCCTTTCATATAATTCACTCATGGTTGCTAATTAATCGATAATTTCTCTCATAGCCTTCTCCCAAAGTACTACTCACATATTCGAAATAGATTAACGCCTATATTCCTATGAAATTAATCTATTAAGAACGCATTAAGATTACGATATTTAATTAAGCACGGTGACTAGGTATATTCCTATCCTAACCACAAATCCGCTCCCATTAAGGGTTAAGATCGCGCTCTCTTCAATTCTTCCCTAATATATACACGGCTTTCCCAAGCATAGCATAGATAATAAATAGAACCTAACTACTGGCCAGCCAATTAAGCAATTAATCACAGAATTGAAGAAACAACCATATATTGGTGAATTATAATCAAGGTCAAGCTAACGTTAAACAAAAATATTCATGGCTAAATCACAACCCCAGAACAATGGGTGTTTAGCCACTCATGATGTGATCAAACAAATTCATAAGTGTTGAATAATTGTAAATACTGGAAAAAGATGAGGAAAACTGAGATCTCTCCGCTTCCTAACATTCTCGTGTGTGTTTTTTCTCCAAAGTGGCGTCAACTCCTTCAAAAATATGTTTATTCTTGCTTTTATACGTGTTGGGTAGGTCTAGGGCCGAATTAACCATGTCCCTGGAAAAATAGGAAAGATCTCTGCCACCGGCGCCCTAGACAGCCAGGCGCCCACCAAGCGCTGCCTCTAAAAATGATTCTGCCTCCAGCGCCACAGGTGGCTCAAGGCGCTACCTGTGGCGCCCAACTGCTCAAGTTGCCAGATTTCGTTCGTTTTGGCTCTAATTTTGCACGTTTCACCCCCAGTTTCTCCCATATCGTTCCTACACATAAAAATACTTCAAATTAATATAAATCATCACATTCAACATCCAAAATCCATGAAACAAAAGTAAATATGAGGCATATACATGGAAATATATATACTTTAAGCTAAACATCAACACCCCACACTTAGATTTTTGCTCGTCCTCGAGCAATGGGACAAACTACTACACTCCAACAACGCAAAAAGTTCACTTTAAAGGATCACTTTAACTTTTAATCACATATTTTACCCTTGACTATGATCGATACTGGCAATCAAGCATGAACATACAAAAATTTACATCCTTCCCTTTTTTAACATGCCCAAGTATAACAATTCAATTCAATCACTCCAATAACCTATTTGCAACCACCTGACCTCAAGAATCAACTTGTAACCACTAAGCCCTCTCAACTCACGCACTTAACCAACAAGAAAGTTTACAACATTACCAATCCTTCATGAGATCATGTGCCCTTACCACCGAACAAAAGAGTGAATATAGATTAGTCCACACATTCAAAGATGCTTTTTGAATATAATTTAAGGACATCATACAATTTGAACAAAATTTCACTCACTCTCACAAAGACTTCATATGCATCCTGTGATCGTACCATAAAGTTTCCCGTAGTGTAGATCTCTACTAATTTAAGCTAGCCAAATCTAGGATCAATTAGGAATTTAAGGTTGTAATGTAGGATAAGGGACGGGTATGATATATTTAGGAAGAGTGACTAACCCTCCTAAGCACTTTATTACACTACACTCAAAACTCAAACACATATGATTCTCAACCAATTCACTTGCCACAAACCATATAAAACATAGCCCTTTTTCAATTAAGCACTTCTATACTCCCACTAGCACAATTTAATAAGAATTGGAAGTGTGTGTTTTTCTACATACTTTAACTGCCAACTTTTTTCTTTTCTTTTTCTTCTTTTTTTTTCTTTTACACACACTCCATACTTTAAGGTCCATCGGCTAGTGATTTTTGATTTCAACTTTAGTGCACCAACAGGCCCTTCCATGGTTCCACTCAAAAACTACTCCCCAATATCCCACTTTACTTCTTTTAGCGACTAAGTACCTTAGGAGGTAAAGGTTCAACAATCTCAAATTAAGAACAAAATAGGGGTACGGCTTGTAATGTGGGTGCCAAAGAAAAGGTCTATAGGCTCAAAGGGGCTAGCAACGGAAGATTTTATTTTTATGTGACAAGCACATCCATGATCAAGCAAGAAAATGCCTACGTCATCTCCTAGATTAGCACAACTTACAATTTCCCTTCGATTAACACACGGGGCAAGTTCTAGACTACACAGGATAGCATAGAAGATCACTAGTCCTCACACACACATTGCACAAGACTCAATCACAACGGTTCTGTTCAACTCTCAAGTCAAGCAAGCACACATAATTGATATTAAGCAATATTCCACTATGTGGAATACAAGTCAAACAACTGAGCTAAGGCGTCATAAAATAGGCTATTTACTTTACCTAGGCTTCATAGATCAAACAAAATACAAGGGAAAACACAATGTATGTCATAGCCTAATGTTCCAGCACCAAACATGTCAATAGGTATTCCAAAGTCACTATGTTTCTTCCTAACTACTCCTAAAAAAATTATAGTATCCGGATCGAGCTACACCCTTGGAAAAGAATCGGTGCCCAAAGAAAAACCAAGGGATACTACCTAACTATCCTAAAGAATAAAAAATAAATCTTTTTGATATTTTTTTTATTGGACATTATCCCTCAAGAGAATTGTCCAACAGATCCATCGTTGGGCAAAGTCCGAGCTTTTCATAATTTTTTTTTAACAACTAACTAAAACTAACTAACCAAGATTAAAACAAACTAAAAAAAACTAACTAAACAAAACTAATTAACACTAATACTAAAAAAAACACATCTATACAAAATATACAACAACCCCACAAGCAGTATTCTTCCCACCTACACTTAAATCATGCATAGTCCCGGATGCATATAAGAATGAAAAATCAGGTAAGGTGAAAATAAATACTCCCTGTCACTCAGAGTCCTCCATATCAGCTGTTTCCGGCTCATCATCATCAGGGCCTAGAGGCACCAAGGCCAGGGGCCCCGTAACCTCGTCACACCCATCATCCTCTATGTCTGAGCCCCAGACAGTGTTAAGGTCCTCTGATGAATGAACGGGGCTGCCAGGTGCAATCCCCAACATCTCTTTGGACGAACTGGATAACTCATTGCGTAACTACATACGCTCCTCATCCGTAACGCCAGCCCTGCACATTAAAAAGTTTAAATGCTTATAGATATACCTGTTGAAGTTCTCGTCCCTCTCATATCTAGCTGCATGTGTCAGCTTGGACGATGTCTCCAGCAGTGATGTGATGTCCATGAGCTCTGTTGGAGCCTCCACCACCTCATCGTACCCCATGTACTCTGGCACTCCTTGGTCCTTCAGATAATGAGTGAGCAAATTCCCAAAAAATAACCTTTTAATCTGCCGCCCAAATCTCATGTGGGCCATATCCCCAAGAATTAATTCACCCACATTGATAGGCATGCCCGTCATCAGAAAATAAATGACACACTCTAGCTCGAGTGCAGTCGCTCTTATGCTCGACAGGCATGAGTCTGGCCTATACAAAGTTCTGCCACATCTTGGCAGTCTTGTTGAAATCCGAGCGAACCATGTAAAGATGAATATTGCCTTGTTTTCTGGTCCATTTTTCATGTGAATCTACGCCACATAGAGTGTGACGTATCAAGGTGTACTTCGGGCTTCGGACAAATTTTTGTAGTCTTCTTGGATCAACATCTTCAACATCCAAATATCTGCATAAGGCCTCCCTATTCATCGGCACATCTACGCCCCGCACACCTAAGGTGCCATGCCCTTGGTGCCAATTTGCATAAAGTTCCCGTACCATGCTTAAATTTCCATGTCCGGGGAATTTCAAGATCTTTTCCATATGTCGTGCGCGGAGTTGGCCAATTACCTCCGAAAAATTCCTCTCTCCTCTCTAAATCTTTGGTGTTTATCACCATGTCGGAGATGTATTGACCATATGGCACAAAATCCCTGTGCCAAGCAATTGTCGAATCATTAATCAAGTCCAACCGGGGCCTAGTCTCAACGGTGCCGGCTGAGATCCCTCGGCCAGTTGTTTGCCCTTAGCTTGTCGTGAGGAGATTTCTCCTTGCTTTCTCTTTTTGGGCGCAGAAGAGGTGGAGGAGGACTTGCCAATTCCCTTTCCCTTGTTAGCACCATCACGAGCCATTTTTATCCTGTAACACAATGAAAACATGAACATGAGAACGCATCGCGAATTATACCTAAGGTTGTCGTGCTAGTCAAACAATGACCCACACTTAAAACCAAAGGTGCAATGTACAATATTTCATGATTTTTATTCGAAAAGTGCAAGTGTTGCATTCCAAGACTATGGGTACTCAAGACTTCCCCATGCTATCTATACAAATGATTTATCATGGCTACGTGAATTCATTTCAATGTGAGAAAGAGTCATGTGTGCCTCCACGTTCTACAACTACACAACTATACTACATTAGCTAATTTCACAATAATTCTACACATACATAATATAAGATACATAATGTAGGAACATGATTTTGCATCAAAGCTCAATCCCCTAGGATGTCAAAGCATCCCTACACACCCCCATACTTATCCCAAATTCATACACAAAAACAGTCGGTTACTTAGACTTCATCGGTGTACCCAAAATCATCATTCAAACATTTTTACAAACACCTTGTGGGCATAAAGTGTGAGTTTTAGAATTCAATAATGGTGAAAGATGGTGGCCTTCCCAATTTTTAACGGAGTAGAGGGACTTCTAGCTTACTACTCCGGATACACAATAATCACATAATTTCAACACTTTCAAGCCACCCACCATAAATTTACTAAGAACTCCATAATGGAAAAAATTGGGGATTAGGGCTCTTGGGGGATGGGTTGTAACTTGTTAACTACAACTAAAAATATAAAAAGAAGAAGAACAAGAAGAACATACATGTGGATTGGAGAAGTAGAACAAGAGAAACACTTGAGAACAAGAAAAAAAAAATTCTAAGAGAGGGGAAGGGAAAGAGAGGTCACGGAAGAGAGAGAAAGAGAAGGGGGGCGGCGTTTTTTTTTTTTCTAGAAAGTGTTTTGTAAACTTGAAGTTTGGGTGGGTTTTGGGTATGTGTTATAATGTTAGTATAAGTGGGTATTTGGGTTGGGATAAATGGGTATGGTTTTTTTTTTAAAATATAAAAATAAAAACAAAAAACAAATTAATTACCTGACCCCCAGCCCGGAGCCTAGCGCTGTGTATGGCGCTGGGGGATTTACGCTACTATCTTCAGCGCCCCAGGCAGCGCCGGGCGCTGTTCACGCTAAATTTTTTTTTCTTTTTTTTTTTTAAGTTAATATCCCGATCCCCCCAACCTTTTAACTGCTCAATTACATGTCCCACGCCATTATATCTATAATTTCTAAACCTACAAAGAAAAATGCAAAATCTATCTACGCTATCTTAAAAAAAATTAAGAAGTTAACTATGAAAGCCATAAGAATTGGGTTGCCTCCCAACAAGTGCCTGATTTAACGTCGCGGCACGCAGAGTCTCGCTTTACTCATCAGCAAGTACGAATTTGGTTTTCTCACGATCCGTGGCTCCTCCCCGATAGTGCTTGACTCTATGCCAATTCACCAAAAATTTTCTTTCACCGTGTATAGCTCGCAAGTCAAGTGCACCATAAGGAGTGACTCTCACCACCTCAAACGGGCCAGACCATCTCGATTTTAGCTTCCCGGGAAACAATCTCAGTCTAGAATTGAATAATAATACATGTTGGCCTGGCTAGAATTGACACGGATTAATGTGCTTGTCATGCCATCTTTTGGTCTTTTCTTTGTAAGGTTTAGCATTTTCGTATGAGTGCAGCCTGAACTCATCTAATTCATTCAACTGCAGCAGTCTTTTCTCACCAGCGGCTTCAAGATCCATGTTCAGCTTCTTGATGGCCCAATATGCTTTATGTTTGAGTTCAACGGACAAGTGACATACCTTCCCATAGACTAACTTGTATGGTGACGCCCCAATTGGCATTTTGTAAGCTGTTCTATATGCCCATAAGGCATTATCTAACTTTGCATCCCAATCCTTCCTGTTCACGCTCACTTTCTTCTCTAATATTTACTTTATTTCTATGTTCGACACCTCTTCTTGTCCACTTGTTTGAGGGTGATATGCTATCGCAACTCTATGACGGACTCCATATTTAGCTAGAAGGTTATTCAACAACCGATTGCAAAGGTAGGTTCCTTCATCACTAATAAGGCACGTGGAGTCCCAAACCTCGAAAAGATGTTCTTCTTCACAAACACAGCTACAACCATGGCGTCATTTGTCGGTAATGCAATCGCCTCTACCCATTTTGACACATAGTCAACTGCCAGCAAAATGTACTGTTTCCTCTGGATGATGGGAATGGTCCCATAAAATCTATCCCCCACACATCAAAAATCTCGACCTCCAGGATATTATTCAAAGGCATCTCGTGTCTCCTTGTGATCATTCCTGTTCTCTGACACTGGTCACACTTTTTAACAAATGCATGGGCGTCTTTGAATAGAGTTGGCCAAAAGAACCCGGATTTTAGTACTTTCGCCGTTGTTCTATCGCCCCTATTATGGTCCCCATAAGGCGATTCATGAAAATCATACAGCACTAATTCCACTTCTTTATCTGGAATGCATCTCCTCATCAACTGATAGGCACATTATTTGTACAAATATGGCTCATCCCAGTAGTAGAACTTCACATCATGTAAGAACCTGTTTCTTGCCTAAGATTCAATTTCCGGAGGAAGTACCCCATTCACAAGATAATTCACATAATCAGCATACCATGGAGGAGGGTCTTGGGTCATAGCAAAAATTTTCTCATCAGGAAACACTTATTTAATTTATCCACCCTCCTCCACATGGTCATGATTTTCCATCCTTGATAGATGGTCAGCTACTTGGTTCTCAGTGCCCTTTCGGTCTCTTATCTCTACATCGAATTCCTGCAACAACAAAACCCAGCGCATCAATCTAGCTTTAGATTCTTTCTTTGTAATTAGATACCTGATTGTTGCATGATCGGTGTGGACTATGACTTTTGTTCCCACCAAGTATGCCCGAAATTTCTCAAAGGCCCACACAATAGCTAACAGCTCCTTCTCAGTGGTGGTGTAATTCAGTTGTGCGTCATCAAGAGTCTTACTCGCATAGTAAATGGAATAGAACACCTTGTCTTTCCTTTGTCCTATCACTGCCCCAATAGCATGGTCATTGGCATCACACATAAGTTCAAATGGTAGGGACCAATCTGGTGCAACAATTATGGGGGCAGCTACCAATTTCTTTTTGATTTCTTCAAATGCCTTCAGGCAAGCTTCATCAAAATTGAACTTGACATCTTTTTCGACCAACCTGTACAAAGGAGTAGCAATTTTAGAAAAATCTTTAATAAAGCGCCTATAGAATCCTACATGTCCCCAGAAACTCTGGACACCCTTCACAGAAATTGGTGGAGGTAATTTTTCAACCGCCTCCACTTTTGCCTTATCAACTTCAATGCCACTCCTAGATACTCTATGACCCAAAACGACGCCTTCCCGCACCATAAAGTGACACTTCTCCCAATTCAAGAACAGATTTGTATCTTCACAACGGGCAAAGGCCATGCTCAAATTTTTCAAACAATCATCATAAGATGACCCAAAGACTGAGAAATCATCCATAAACACTTCCACGAATTTTTCCACCGTATCAGTGAAAATAGCCATCATGCATCTCTGGAAAGTGGCTGGTGCATTGCAAAGACCAAAAGGCGTTCGCTTAAAAGCGAAAGTGCCATAAAGACAAGTAAAAGTGGTCTTCTCCTGATCTTCTGGGCATATGACAATCTGATTGTATCTCGAGTAACCATCAAGAAATCAATAATGTTCATGTCCTACTAATTCGTCCAACATTTTGTCAATAAAGAGAAGCGAGAAGTGGTCCTTGCAGGTTGCGTTGTTGAGTCTTCGATACTTGATGCAAACTCTCCATCCCATAACAGTTCGAGTAGGAATTAGCTCATTTTTATCATTCTCAATCACAGTCATCCCCCCTTTTGGGCACAAATTGAATCGGGCTTACCCAATTGCTGTCAGAAATAGGAAAGATGATACTTGCATCAAGCAATTTTATGACTTCCTTCTTCACGACTTATTTCATAATGGGATTTAACCTCCTTTGCTGCTCAACACGAGGGCAGTGTACATCTTCCAAGAAGATTCTATGCATGCAAAACGATGGACTGATTCCCTTAATATCTGCAATTATCCACCCAATCACCTTTTTGTGCTCGCGAAGTACTCTGAGCAATTTCTCTTCTTGTATGTTAGTCAGACTGGATGAGATAATCATGGGCAATGTCTCGGAGTTCCCCAAATAAGAATAGCGCAGATGTGCTGGAAGGGGATTAAGTTCTAATTTTGGAGCTTCCTCAATAGATGGCTTGGGAGGGGTCAGAGTAACAGGCTTGTTCTGCTCCTCAAATCTTCCTAACTCGTGGACATAACTGCAGGATATATCAAGTACTTTCTAAATTTCTTCCCTCGTTTCATCTTCACTACCGTTTTCATCTCCAATCAAGACTCGTTCAAGAGGGTCAATAGGGATCATATAAGGAACCAACGATGTAGCATTGCTTTCCACCATAGAAATCATGGATAGCTCTTCATAGTGGGCTGGTAATTTGAGTGCTTTATATACATTAAATACCTCCACTCGATCACCAACTCTCATCGTCATTTTCCCTTCACACACATCAATCATAGCTCAGCCTGTGTCTAAGAAGGGATGCCCCAAAATAAATGGGACATCCTGATTAGGATCGTAATCCAAGATAATGAAATCGGCAGGGAATATGAAAGAGCCCATTTGAACTAGCACATCTTCAATCACTCCTTCAAGATGAGCAAGGGAACGATCAGCCAACTGTAAGATTACCATTGTTGGGCGTGGCTAACCCAACCCCAACTGTCTGAACACAGATAGCGGCATCAAATTGATGCTCTCCCCAAGATCACACAAGGCTCGCCCCACTGCTTGCTTACCAATCGAGATTTGGATAGTGATGCTACTCGGATCCTTTAATTTCTGAGGTCGCTTGCTTTGAATTCTTGAGCTACATTCCTCAGTGAGTACCACAGTCTCAAATTCAGTCAGCCTCCTTTTATTGGCTATAATGTCCTTGATGTATTTAGCATATTTGGGCACTTCCTGCAAAATGTCTACTAATGGAATGTTGATTTGCACTTGCTTCAAAATATCAAGGAACTTTTTGTACGCGGCATTATCTTTCACTTTTTGTAGCCTTTGAGGGAACGGAGGAGGTGGCCTTGCAACCAATTGTGGGGGTTGCTCAGCCACCGCCCCTTCAGTTGGCTTCTCTGACTCCTTTGATTTGTCTGATGTTGAATCTATAGTGGATGGTCTCTCATAAAAGTTACCTATTTTCTCTTTTTCGACTTGACCTCTTCTAATTATCTCCCATTCCTAAATGATACGGCATTAATGGATGCGTTAGGATTAGCCTCAGTGTCATTTGGAAGAGCACCCACTGGTCTGGTATTTTGGGCACTGGCAAGTTGTCCCACTTGGCGTTCCAAATTTCTCATTGCTACGGCTTGGGCCTGCTGATCAGCCATCATTTTCTTCATCAACTCCTCAAGGTGGCTTGTTGGACTCGCTTGTTGTTCAGACTGAGGTGGTCTATATTGTTGTTGAGGTGCTTGAGGCCGGTATTGATTTTGAGTGCCTTGATTTCCACCCCAAGAGAAGTTTGGGTGGTTCCTCTAGTTGGGATTATAAGTGTTTCCATATTGATTCGCCTGACCCCTATTTGCATTACCCACAAAGAAGACAGACTCTGGATTAGCTGGACATAAGTCACTCGGGTGACTCTCTCCACATACTTCACAAAATACCTGAACCTGTTGCACTAGTTGAGCCTGTTGATTGTTAATGATCATGGCCATCTGATTGACTTGGTTGGTTAGTGTAGAGATCTGTGCTGACGACGCCGAGACAACATCTAATTCAAGAACCCTTGGTGATTTTTGTACCATGTTCCTACCCATCTTTCATTGCCAATCCGGATTGCTTTTGGAGAAATTGTTCAATAATGCATAAATTTCATCAAAGCTTTTATCCAATAATTGATCTCCAGCTGAAGCATCTACCAAAATCTTTGTTTGGGGATGGATCCCTTCTATGAAAGTATGAGCTAACACTTTGTTGTCTGATTGTGATGAGGACAGTCTCTGATTAGCCCCTTGAAACTTTCCCATGCTGAATATAAAGATTCTCCTGCTTTCTGTTTAAAGGCAACTATCTCACTTCTAATCTTTGCAGTTTTACTTGAAGGGAAAAACCTTGCCAGAATTTTTCTTGCCAAATCATTCCATGATGTAATGGAATTAGCTGGTTTTGCCTTTAGTCACCGCTTTGCTTCCCCTAATAGAGAGAATGGAAAAAGGTGAGCCTCACATAGTCTGGAGTGACCCCGTTAGTGATATAAGTATCACTAATCTCCAAGAAGTTCAAAATATGCTGCTGTGGATCCTCGTGTGGAAGACCCATAAATTGCCCATTTGCATGAAGTAGCTAGATCATGCTCTGTTTCAGCTCAAAGTGCCCAGTGATTCTGGGCTTCATGATGCTGGAGGCAACATTAGCACTACTGGGAATCGCCACCTTCTGAACAACCATATGTTGCTCCTCTGCCATATTCACAGGAAATTGAATGAGTGCCTGAATATTATTTGTATCCCTTGCTTCCCTCAACCTCCTATGAAATGTTCTCTCAGGTTCAGGGTCAAAGTCGTTGAGTCTGTCCTGGCTTCTAACCCTAACATTAAGAGAGGTTTAGCCTATTCCACAATGCATTCAATTAAAGTTCCTGAGATTAGAGCAACAATCAAGTAGCATTAGACTAGATGAAATAAACAATTAAAGCAAAAAAAAACTAGAAAGTAGTCAATTTTCAAGTCCCTGGCAATGACGGAAAAAACTTGTTGCTCCCAAACGCACACGCAAGTATACGTGGTCGTACAAGTAATAAAATGATAAGTTGAGTGTCGAACCCACCGAGAGTTATATCAACTACTCACTAAATTACTAAAATTATTATTCAATCAAGCCAAAATCAAAATCCAAGAATATGATTAGATTAAACTGTGATCCTAAGTAATGACTAAATTATCAAGTAACGAGTTGATTGTTGTGTATTCAGTAGAGACAAATATTCCAGAGTTGTGATCAATTAACTATTCATATTATGTTCTAATTAACTCTCTCTTTCATATAATTCACTCATGGTTGCTAACTGATAGATAATTTCTCTCACAGCCTTCTCCCGAAGTACTACTCGCCTATTCGAAATAGATTAACGCCTATATTCCTATGAAATTATCTATTAAGAACGCATTAAGATTATGATATTTAATTAAGCACGGTGACTAGGTATATTATCCTAACCACAAATCCGCTCCCCTTAAGTGTTAAGATCACACACTCTTCAATTCTTCTCTAATCTATGCACGGCTTTCCCAAGCATAGCATAGATACTAAATAGAACCTAACTGCTGGCCAGAAAATTAAGCAATTAATCATAGAATTGAAGAAACAACCATATATTGGTGAATTATAATCAAGGTCAAGCTAACATTAAACAACAATATTCATGGCTAAATCACAACCCCCAGAACAATGGGTGTTTAGCCACTCATGATGTAATCAAACAAACTCATAAGTGTTGAATAATTGAAAATACTGGAAAAAGATGAATAAAACTGAGATCTCTCCGCTTCCTAACGTTCTCGTGTGTGTTTTTTCTCCAAAGTGGCGTCAACTCCTTCAAAAATATGTTTAGTCTTGCTTTTATACGTGTTGGGTAGGTCTAGGGCCGAATTAACCGTGTCCCGGGCAAAATAAGAAAGACCTCTCTCACCGGCGCCCTGGACAGCGCCAGGCGTCTACCAGGGTGCTGCCTCTAAAAATGATTCTTCCTCCAGCGCCACATGTGGCTCAAGGCGCTGCCTGTGGCACCAACTGCTCAAGTTGCCCGATTTCGTTCGTTTTGGCTCTAATTTTGCACGTTTTTCCCTCAATTGCTCCCGAATTGTTACTACACATAAGAAAACTTCAAATCAATATAAATCATCACATTTAACATCAAAAATCCATGAAACAAAAGTAAAATATGAGGCGATATACATGGAAATATATATACTTTAAGCTAAACATCAACTGCTCAAAAATGATAAAACAAAGCGACATACGAAACAAGTTGGACCTTCATGTAAAGCAAATAAGGGCTCAAGTTAGCCTCCACACTTAGGAAGAAAATCCACGCAAACAACATAGGTGTTTGACAGTTTCAACAATTAAAGTCGTTAGGCCTTATATACATGATTTCTATGTGATTCTAGATTTTGATCATGCGGACAGTTATGCAAAGTATAATTTCTAAGTGACATGCACAGTTGCCTATTGATTATAATTATAAATAGTTAAAACATATAGACATGCTATCTAGGTGATTTATGTAGTGTTTGGCAGTGATAAACACGAGAGATATGAAGAATTACTCGGTTTGTTCCTATAGGCATGCTTTCTAATAGTATTCAACGGGACAGTGTTTTAAACCCAATTTTAGCACTTAACGCGGGTGGGGATTACCCTAAACATGATTCCTACCTTTGACGATTGAAACTGGTTTTAGTTCCTATAGACATGTATACTAAGTGGGCAACTATGACAATAGCATACCAACCAATTAAAACCCTATAGGCATGATTTCCAAAATGCAGATTTGTAGAACATAAATTAACATGACCCTATGATCATGATGCCTAATGAATATGCTGTAATGCAAATTGAACTTTGGTTACTTTATTTCCTATAGGCATGGTATCTAACATGTAGAAGCAGAATAGGTTAAACGGATTAAACATCTATAGGCAGGTTATCTACCACACACAGTAACAGAACATATTCGAGCAAAGTAAGCACCTATAGGCAGGTTATCTAACACACAATAAGAGAACGTATTTGAGCAAAGTAAACACCTATAGGCAGGATTGCTACCAATTTCATGCAAATGTTAAAATACACCCATTTTTCTAATTTTCACTAACACCCCAATGTTATTAGAAAAAATCATTACAGACCAGAATTAAAGAAAGTAGAACTATCGGAAGCTTGTAGCAGGCCCAAATGCACCTGGACAGGCCAGGCCTTCAACTCATAGTAGATCCAAAAGCCCATAGATACACAATAACCAGTAGTGATGATTCACTCATATCTCAAGGATAAGCATACAAAATCCAAATCTCTAGTGTGTCAAAGTTCTTTAGGGCTTCAAGAACTCGGGTCAGTGCTCACACTAGAGAAAATTATCAGAAACAGTTCAAGGAAGACTAGGGACCAAATCCTAGTGTGTTAGAGTTCACAGGCGTCTCATATGAAACCTAAGCAGTGCTCACACTAGGGAGGCCAGAGGACAGAACCTAAATAGCTTTGGCTTTCAGCCAGCGAAGAGTGAGGATTCAGGAGAGTAGGATGGGATTAGGGGATACATTTAGGGATAGAATCACACATAGAACACAAACAAATAGCAACACATTTGAACCTAGGCATACTTAGTCATGTTTTTAGGAATTAGTAAAGCCCCATGCTAATAAGGTCAGTTCATAAACATGTTCACAGTGATAATAGAGATTTTAGATCAGACAAAGTCATAGGAAAGGAACACACTGATTAGCAGCAGGAACTGATTAAGACAATTTAATAAAGATATCATAACATAGTGAGAATAGAAGCAAACAGATCATATTATAACAGGTTCAACAAACAAACTGATGAATCTGTTAAGGCACACATCTATACATAATTAACCAGTCCTTAGGAAAGGTATGAAAGCATGTTTAACTCTAAAAGATAGTCCTAAATAACACAGAGTTAGACAGATTTCATTAACCAGTTCAACTAAGTTCAACATGTCTTAACTACACGTAATAGCATTTAGGGTAACATGGTTTAATAGAGGTAACACATTAAGCAAGTAATCATAATGAAATGGCAAAGGATTCAATAACTCACCAGTTAAGATGAAACGGGAAAAAAGGAATCCAACAGTGTAGCAATTAGCACCAAATAGAAGCAAAACACTTGAAGATCTCTGGTCTTGGCTTCCAGCCGGCCAGGAATCAAAACATAGAATAATATTGCTCTAGAGAGTAGGAGTGTACAGTTATTTTTATAGTAGTGAAAAGTTTTCGAACTCTGAATCTATTTTTAAAGGGGAGTGCAGAGGGGTTTAAATAGAACTGGGATTGAACACACAAACATGGAAATAATTAGTCAAATACTAGAAAGGAAAGCCCTTAAAAATCAATGAGGAAGAAAAATTTAAAACCCTAATTTTAGGTAAAATACACAAATCGGCAGAACATAAAAGGCAAAGAGTCACATGTTGCATAGAATAAGATGGATATAGACATATAGACAGAAATATTATTCAAAAATCAAAGAATTCAACCAGATTTGGTTTGATTTAAAAGAATCTAAAACCCCAAATTTACGGCAAGTAAAGATCGGCAAAAAATAACAGATTCACACTACGCATATAGACGAGATAACATTCAAAATCACATAATCGAACCATATTTGGTTAGATCTACAAGAGATCTGAAACCCTAGTTTTAGCGTAAGTAAAAAATCACAAAGATACACAGAGATTCATAGAGATCCATACCATAAAAGAGCAAGGAAGAATAAAGATGGAAAAGGTCAAGGAGCTGAACCATTTTTGGTTTGAAGTTAAAGATATCCGCTTTACATGTTTAGGCAAGCAGTATATAGAAGTTTCCAGTACCAAAGGGAAGTAAAATATGGCAAGAAACAGTTAGGTAATCCCATGTTCAGTGGGATTAGGAAAGAAGATTGGGGGGAGACGGCTAGGGTTTAGGGCAGAGAGGTGAGAGCGTTTGAAGGCGGCGGGTGAAGGGAAATGGTTAGGGTTAGGGGGGTTGGTTAATTAAAAAAAGGGGGAAGGGATGTGGGTTGTTGATCTTGAAAGTTCAATGGCTGGATTTAAAATTTGACGGGGGCGGGTTAAAATGGACGGGTACTGACCGGGTTGTGGGGATTGGGTTAACTAATTTGCGTTGGGTATTATTGGGCTGGTGTATAGGGTATTGGGCTGAGTATTAAGTCCGAAATTGGTTAGAAATTTAGGCTAGTTTAGATAACAAATTTTAATCAAATAATAATTTATAAAAGTATAAATAAGTAACAAAATATTATTTGCGCCTGAAAATGATTGAAAACAAGTATTCAAAATTATAAAAATATAAAAAGGTTATTTTTTTCATAAATAAAGTAATTATAAGTACATATAGGCTATTATTGCAAAATGTTCAATTTTAGCCTTTAAAATTGCAAATGTATTTATACCAAATGTACTAAAAATATTTAAAACCTAATATGGGTGTAAATGATGAGTTTAGATGATAAAATAATCATAAAAAATAATTTTTAAGGTAATTAATGGGTATTTATATAATGAAAATGCAGAAATAAAGCCTTCAAAAATTATAGAAAATTATGAAAAAAGCTTGTAAATCAAATGATGATGCACATGTACTATTTTAAAAGCGTGTGTGTATATATATATGTATATATATATATATATATATATATATATATGAGGAAAAAATTGGGTATTAACAATATTACTGTCTCAAATGGTGGGCTTGTTCTTCTGCTCCCTTAGCTAGCTTTGTTTGAGCATCTAGCAAATCTTTTTCGGTTTTTATCAAATCAGTTGCGTAGTCGTGGACCTTCGTTCTTAAGTTGTTGATGATCTTTCATCTCTCTCTTCTTACAGGTGTTTCGGCGGCTATCCTCATATTCCGGAGTTGGGCTCGGAGCGCCTCGTTCTCTCGGGTTAATTGTCTCTTTTCACCTTCAACTACCTGCGCCTGTAAGTCATTGTCAAAGGTAAGGTTCCTCAACTTCTCCTCCATGGCATGGATAGTGGCTCGATATTTCTTTTCTTTTTCTCCCCAGGCCAACCGTTCTTGGATTTTGTCATCAAAATCTTGAACATGAGGCCTCTTGGCGGGCCTTTCTGACTCATGCTCTGGTTCCTCATCAATGAAATTCCTTTTCTCAAACCATGCAGCATAGCCTGGATCTACTTCACCTTTGGCGAGGTCAGGTACTTGGGTATCCTCTTTCAAGTATCGGAACCCAGTCCATACTTGTTGAATTAAAGCTTCGGGAAGTGGGGCTTCGGGATGTAGCTCAATAACTTGGATACTTAAGTCTTCATCCTCATGTACTACTGAAAACTTATTAAGCCCATCAATAGCAAATAACCCTTGGTGGATGACATATGTATAACTTCCCTCACTAGGAGCCATCCTAGAGTCCACTCAATCCGATTGCCTTTAAATCTCTCAAGTGGACGATCCAAGCTTCAACCCCTTCCGGGGAATTGTAATCTTCCACTCTTTCTTCGTAGCTTTCTATGAAGTTGCTCTTGCTTGGACCGTAGTTCATAAATTTTGGATGATGGCGAAGGTGGTCAATCAACCACATTTGTAACAGAATGTTGCAACCTTAGAAGAATGTCGCCCCGACTTACACCGTGTCAATGCCCGATAGATATCCGACAGTATTAGTGGAGCGAGTGTGTGATCTTCCTTGGCAGTTAGGACTTGGGAAATTCTATCCATACGGATATCAATTGTCCTCTTTTCATTTGGGAAGACCATGACACCTAGAAATGCCACTATGAAGGCAAAACGACGGTGAATTTTCCAAGTGTCTTTGTTTTGTTTGTTGTTCAACCCTTTTTTATGTGTTTCAAACCCCTCTGGATGCCCATACCTGGAGTACAGGAAGTAGAATGAGCAGCATCCCTCGATTACATGGTTCTTTCTTATTTTCTTACTGATGTTCATGATATCAAAGAAACAGCGTACTGACATAGGCCTCGGGAAGATAAGCTGTTGGTTTCTCAAACCTGGGCCAAAACCTGCATACCCCGCTATTTCATCCAAGGTGGGAGTGAGCTCGAAGTATGAGAAGCGGAAGACATTACGGACAGGATCCCAAAAGGTCACTAAAGCCTTGATTCGACCACCTAGTCTTGACCCTCTTTGTCTAGATCATACCACCACATTTGGAGCTGTAGTGGAGCTTGCTCTACGGCATTCAATGGTGGATTCTGGATGGTATTCATTCTGTACCTGTGAGCGGGTAGGGTTAAGGTTGACTCTAATTTTGAAAGACGAGACCAGCAGACTCTTTTTGCAAAGACCATTTTTAAAGAAAAATCACCTAAAGGTGGCTATTTGCGCAGCATCGACCAAAACGGTCATTTTTGCAATAGTGACCCCTTCTTATGAGGCCGAAGTAAGGCGCTTTTCTAGGAAAATTATTTATTTATTGACAGACATGTTCGTTCTTAGCGAAAACAGCCCTTCAACAATGTAAGGTGTTCTAAGGGTATCCCGACAAGAACGGCGCAAGACTTAACTGAAACTGGGTCAGTTTTATTTTTTGACCAACATGCGTACTTTATTTATTTGTTTTGGAAAAAATTGGTGGTCGGTACCGATGAAGTTTGCCTACGTATCTCACATCCAGAGAGAATCAGACATAGTTCGGTCAGTTTTGACATAATTAGAAAAAACATGATATTGACTCACTTACCTTTTTTAAATACATTTTCTTTTTCTCTTTCTTTTTCAAAAATTTTGGCAGAGTTTCAAGGCATTTTCAAATACAGGTTTTTAAAATCATGGTGAAATTTCTATTCTACCTCACTCTTGGTTTTTCTGTTGTTTTTATTTCCTTAACTGGTCAACACACAAGCCGAAACAAATAAAATGCACACGTAGCAGGTAATATGCACCAGGATGATCTTTTATTTCAGGTACACCTATCCTAGACGGACCCAACCCCTATGTTGAGTCCCCTAAGTCAAATGCACGTGATGAAAATAAGTGTTCCTACTAGGGATCCGGCGTGAGGTTTTGTTATTCTATGTTTAAACCTGGAAATATGTTCTAGACCTGGCTTACCCGAGCGGACAACTCGAGCCGAGGTGGGAGCGACGTACCGGGAGCACGAAAGTCTACCCGGCCTAGTGGCTGATCCATCCTCGTTCTTATTTGGTATGACTTCTAACAGAAAGGCGGGTCACGCGAATGTGTGCACCATTTTTTAGAAGACTCGGAAGGGAGGCGTAAAAAGGCAGTTTAATACAATTCAAATAATATCAAATTGGTAAATGAGTAGCAATAAGCACATTAGGCTCATAAATACAGTAATATCAACAATCAATAAATCCGAGTAAAAATCACATTAACAAGCTCGAATTTTTGAACCCTGAACCAGAGATTCTGGGTTCGATCCCCAGCAGAGTCGCCAGAGCTGTCACACCTCCTTTTTTTCGAAGGGGGGATATGGGGAGTTTTTTTTAATTAAAGTGACATTAATCGAATTGGGATTATTTATTCAATTCAGAATCTCCACTCGGAATTCTTTATTACGGTGTTCCGAGTCACCATTTATTTTTTTAAATCCCAAATCGAGGAAATTTTGACTCCGTTAAATGTGTGCGAAACCAGAAGACCGGGTAAGGAATTCTATTAACCCGGGAGAAGGTGTTAGGCACTCCTCAATTCCGTGGTTCTATCACGGTCGCTTAATGATTTATACTTGGTTAATTTTATCTAATTACTCATTTTAGGACCTATGTGTATTTACCTTTTACCGCTTTTAACTACTTGATTTATCTAAAGGATTATCTTAGTGCGAGTTACGTGTACATATACCCGTTTAGTTTGGTGTGTCAAAAATTATGTCACGCGTACGTGTACACAACTCACAACATTTGGTTTATTTAAGAAAAATTAGTCAAAGTCGCGCGAACGCGTACCTTGAATTTATTTGAAAATCGGGATCATCGTCATGTGAACATGTATGTAATCACAATAATGATTTTAAAATCCGCGCCTAAAGCATTTCTACGAGTGTTTGATTAAGGCATTTTATTTACTAAGATTGTTTGACCATGGTCACGCGAACATATACCTTGGTTCGTTTTTGGCATCACAGCTATGTCACGCGTGCGTGTACATAATTGTAACAATTAAATCGATTATAAATACCTTAAGCTATTGCTTATGTCTATTAAGCTAAATACCCTATGTCGTGTGACTAGGTGTAAAGGCTCAATACTATGTGATATATATTTGTTTAAATCAAATGGGGTAGCTTAAGTATGAACTGTCAATCAGGCCCAGATTTTAAAATTTGGGGCCTGATAAGGACCGAGTCCAAATGGACTCTAGCCCAAGATAATATTGTCCATTATCTGGACTATGCTACTGAATTAACTCGAATAGAAATTGGGCCTGTTTGAGTCCAATTGGACTCTGTCCCAGATGCAAATTATCAAGCATTCAATTAACTAAAGGAATTTAATTTAGGAAGATTTGGGCCTCATAATGAGTCAAAATAACTCTGGCCCAATACATATTTATTTGAAGGAGTTTGAGATAAGATCTGTAATGACATTTGTAAAGTTTTACCTATATTTTTGTTTATCTTTTAAAACATAAATAAAAAGGATGTTTTGAATAAAATAGATCAAAAATTTGGTTAAATTTGGATAATTTTCCTACTGATTTACCTAAGTCTTTTATTTCTTATTAACTTATGTTAAAGTGCTAGGTTTAAAACTCATTTGTATTTGAAAATCTTAAAGTGATTATCTCTAATCAAATTATTTGCTTAATTTAAATACTGAAACCTAAGATACAGTTCCAAGGATCCAATTGGTTTGGGCCTGTATTAAGGTCTGCTACATCAGTTGGCTTGTAAAAGCTCAGTTTCATGACCCAAAAATTGATAAAAATTTGAGTTGCTATATTTAATCATTTAAAAGAGTATGGTAAAATGACTGATATATTAAACTAATTCATGGCATAAGAAAATGTAGTAGAAATTAAATTAGTATATTTTTTGCTAACTGAACAGTAATAATAAATCTACTTGTTACTACTTGAACAAATTTTCTAGACTGTTTTTCCTTTGTTTCTACTACCACATACGAGTGTACAAATCTCATGAACATAAAAAACTTTAAATATATTTTGTAATTTACTGAACAATTTAGCAGTAAAACTAACATAACTTAAACGACCTAAAACAATGTAAATAATTAACTCTACATGAATTTACACGCGATTTCTAACCATAAAACTTTTACTAACATTATTTACGTAATAACTTAGCTTAAGCATAGAGTCACATTCAAAACAACCATATACTTTGATAAATATCAAAGGAAACATCATAAGAAAAATGGAAATTCTTACATTGTTAATAAAGTACCTTGACAGCCGCAAGAGAAACAAAATAAACAGGAAAATAAGTCTCTGAACAAAGTTTGAAGCAAAGCAGCAGCAATGAAACCCAGTAGAATAAGAAAGATGACCAGATTTCGAAAATAGGAAAGGAATGTATTTTTTATTTTGAAAGATCAAGATTGATTTTCAGAAAGAAAAAAAAAGATTTTTTCTTTTGAAAAACTGAAAAGATAATCTGAAGGCAGTGCAGAGATTTCTGTGTGTTTTGTGTATGTGAATGTATATATCTTAAGGTGTGTTTATAATCTGGGTATAATAATGTGTATGTATCTCTATAATAAAAAGAGAAGAGTGTATTTATAGGGTGAGGGAATGAAAAGGGATAAGAATTAAGGTACAAACAATCTGCCGGAATTCCCTATAAATTAGGGAAAATGGCATCTTTCTTAACAGAAATGGACAATTGTCCAATTTCTAGTACCTTCTTTATCTCAGAAATGGACAATTGTCCAAACTCTGGATATTTTTGGATCTTATCCTTATTTTCCTACTCAGCATTGGGACAGTTGTCCCTATTCTAGAAGGTTCTAGTGTTTTCTGAATAATTTTCAGAATTAGGATTTCCAAATTTGACCCTTAAGGGCCTTGGATTTTCCTCAGAACCAGATTGGTTTTGGGCCTGAGTCAGGTGACTCTAGGCTCTTAAGCTTTTAACAAAGTTATGGGCCAAATGGAACGGACCACTTCAGTGAGGCCCAGTTCTTAACCAACAATTAAATAAAAAAAACCTCGCAATTAATTTTAAACAAGTAAAACAATAAACGTAAAAAGTAAAACATATAATAATGGTGAAATAAAATTTGAACAGTAAAAAAAAAAGTTAAGCTAACACTGATTCTACTTTATCTAATTAAGCCCATTTAATTAATTAATTTGTCACGACCCAAAATCCCACCGTCGGGACCGTGATGGCGTCTAACGTTGAACCCGCTAGACAAGCCAACGTTATGGTTAACATGTTTATTTCCTTATTATTAGGCATTTAAAGAAAAAGCGATAAGTCATAACAAGTATAAGTAACCATGCGGAAGCTATGAAATATAACATCTTCAAGTATCTGATACTACAAAATCCTTAGTAACACCCCAGAATTGGAACCACAAATCCACGGACTGTCTCAGAAATACAAGAGAAGACAGAAAGAAAAAGGAACGAGATAGGAGGTGACGCCAAGGCCTGCGGACGCCTGCAGGACTACCTCAGTGTCGCCTGTGGACTGAAGGATACTCCCTCGATCACTGTCCAACGGGTTCGGTACCGTAATCTGCACAACATAAAGAAGTACAGGTATAGCATCAGTACAACTGACTCCATGTACTGAGTAAGTGCCGAACCTAACCTCGGCGAAGTAATGACGAGGCTAGGACACGACAAATAATAAACACATGTGCAATTCAATAATATATAACAGAAATAACGGTAGGAAGTAAACAGTTAAGTACAAATACGGGGAAAACATGCTGGGGTACAAAGGGGAAAACACTTATTGAGTAACAGAACATGACAACCGTCTAGTATCGAAATAACAACAGAGAACAAACAAGTGCACGGCATCACCATTCCTGCTTTACTCTTGTTCTCACCAAAACGAGTGTGCGGCATCAACCTTCGTGCTTTACTATCGTTCTCACCAAAACAAGTGCACGGCATCACCCTTCGTTCTTTTACCTCACAATATCATGGCACGGCATTATCCTTCGTGCATTATCTCTCATATCATGGCACGGCATCACCCTTCGTGCTTTTAAAGTCACAATAGTGACACGGCATTAACCTTCGTGCTTTTAAATATAAAATCATGGCACGGCATCACCCTTCGTGCTTTTAAAGCCACAATAGTGACATGGCATTAACCTTCGTGCTTTTAAATATAAAATCATGGCACGGCATCACCCTTCGTGCTTTACACTCTTCCTCACCCATACAATAACCAGAACAACAATTTGTCAAGGAAGAACCACAATACAACCCATAATTCACAACATCCCGGCAAGGGAATAACAATATCACCGTCCCGGCTAGGGACACAGCTATAACCAATCTCACTGAATGTACAACATAACCAAATAAACGAGCAACTATTCAACAATGTTCACAACCAAGTATTTCCAAAATTAGATAATCTCCAAAATGAAATCTACTTCATAACACAGTGGATATCAAAGAAAAACACATATACTATAAGATATGACTCACGGGCATGCTTGACAACAAGGTATAGGTACTCGTCATCTCACCTATACATTGACCATGATAATAACACGTAGCACATATGACTCAACACCTATTACCTCAAGCTAAGGTTAGGCTAAACACTTACCTCGACTCCAAGAATCCAAATCAAGCCTCTAGCACCGCTTTTCCTTTCGAACCCGACTCCAAATCAATGGTATCTAGACATGATTGACTCAATAACATCAATAAATGCTTAAAAATTCAGTTCCAATGCTTAAATATAGAATTCCCAACTTTCTTTCTTAAATTCCAAAAATTGACCCCGGGCCCGCTTGGTCAAAACACGAAGTTCGGACCAAAACCCGATCACCCATTCCCCCACAAGCCCGAATATATAGTTGTTTTAAAATCCGACCCCAAAACGAGGTCAAATTCCCAAATAATCAAAAAGCCCTAATTCTACCCAAATCCCCAATTTGCTACCATTAAAACCCCTAGAATTCTTGATAAAAGTTGATGAAAATCATTAGGAAGTTGAAAGAAACTAGTTAGGGGTTACTTACCTATGATTTGGGAAGAAACTCTCTTGAGAAAATTGCCCTTGGTCTCCTATTTTAGTGAAGAAATGAAGAAGAAATCGGATGAACATCTAACTTAAACACTGCTCGACCCTCGCACCTGCGGAAATGGGCTAAGTCACTAAGGGTCGCGCCTGCGGAACCGCTTCTGCGAAGAATGTGTCGCACATGTGGAATTGGGCTGGCTGGGGCTAGACCGCACCTGCAGCTGGTTATCCGCACCTGCAGTCTCGCACCTGCGGCCCAAGGCTCGCAGGTGCGGGCGCACCAGAACTGGTGCACCAGTAGTGATTTTTCAACTCTAAACACCCCGGAACCCACCCGAAACTCACCCGAGCCCTCAGGGCTCCAAACCATTTATGCACACAACCTCAAAAATATCCTACAGACTTATTCAAGTAATCAAAATACTAAAATAACATCATGAACATCGAATTAAATCTCAAAATCAATGAAATTCCTTTAAACTTCCAAAACTTCTAAATTTTCCATTTTCGATCCGAATCACGTCAAACTAAGTCCGTTTCCCACCAAATTTCACAGATAACACATATAAGACATATTGAACCTATTTCGGGTTCCGGAACCATAATATGGGTGTGGTATCACATGTGTCACATCAAATCTCATTTCAAAAACCTTTATATTTTTCAGAAAATAATTTTCTTCAAAAATTTATTTCTCGGACTTGGCACCTCGAAATTAGATTCCGGGCATACTCCCAAGTCCCATATTTTCCTACGAACCCTTCGGGACCGTCCAATCACGGGTCCAGCTCCGTTTACCAAAAATGTTGACCAAAGTCAACTTTACTCAAATAATTAATACAAAATCATCATTTTATCAATTTTCCACTTAATGTATTCCCGACTACGCGCCCAGGATGTGCACGCACATCGATGTGAGATAAAAGGAGGCTATCACGGCCTCGGAACACAGATTTAGCTAAAATTACACGGGATGACCTTTTGGGTCATCACATAATTATTTTAACGAGCAATAATAAATAATAATGGTAACATCACGAGAATAACAATAAATACGTAATAAACTGAATATATTTAAGAACTGATTTTATTTATTTTATTTTATTAATTAAGCTTGTTTAATTAACTAATTAATTTAAATAGAATATAACTGACAAATAATAAAAGCAGTAACAACTAAAGCACAAAATATAAGGATAAACACGCAATAACAGAAAAAATAAAGGAAAAACAGAAAAATAACAGAAAATATCTAAGAACAAAAGTAAATAAAATAAAATGAAAAAGGGAATCTCGCCGTGAAAAAAAAACCTCGTGCCAAGACTCCCATCTGGGATCTGAGATCCTAGATGGGAGATCTTGACAGGAGGATTTTTGAACGGACTAGGTTGAATTTAGGGTTTTGAAGATCTATGATTATTGGTGGGGTTTGGGGGGATTTTGTTGGTGAGATGAGGTTTAGGAGAGTGCGAGGAAGGTATGGGGTGAGTTTAGAGTTCCATCGCCGCCTTAGGTGATTTCCGGCGGCGGGGCTAGGGCGGAGTTAGGGTTTCGGCCATTTTTTAGGTGTAGAATCGGTTGGTTTTTAATGGGGGTCTTTGGTGTGAGGTTAGTGAGGTGGGGTTTAGGAGGAGTATGGGAGAGAGTGGGGTTTATTTGGGGTGGTTTTGGGCTTCGCCACTGCCTTAGGCGATTTTCAGCGGCAGCGTGAGAGGAGGATTCTAGGGTGGCTAGGGTTTGGTGGTGGTTATGGGCGAGATAGCGGCTAGGGTTTGGGGTGTTAAGGCGGAGGAAGATGGGGCAGCTATGGTTTGGAGAGGGGTGTTAGGGCGGAGGAAGATGGGGCATTCGTTTTTCAGAGGCCTGAAAGGAGTCCGACTTTTATACAACTTTCTTTGCTCGAGGCTGTGAAACCTCAGTGTGACCGGAAATTTTCAAGATGCTTAAGTGATTTTAGACGATGCTTTTATCGAGGGTAACCTTTTAGCAAGTTTCAATTTTTTTTAAAGGCCTTACTTTCTGATTACGAGCTTCTGACATCTCTGAGTCGTTTAAGGGTGGTTGTATCCTTTTGTATTTGGGCACCACCTAATAGGTTTGGTGCCTCCGGGATTTAAGTAGCCCGGGTTGTCCGAACGCTTTTTGGGCAACAGTCCCCGAGTAGGGGTAGCTCTTAGGCTAGATAGTCCCCGAGTAGGGGTAGCTCATGGGCTCGATAGTCCCCGGGTAGGGGTAGCCCGTAGGCTCTTAGGATCTGGGATTGGAGAAGTATGAAAATGCGTAGTAGCAAGGTAGAACTTCCTTTCAGTTCTCAGTGTGTAAAGTACATGATCGAAAGCGCATAAAAACTTGGATCATAGCTAGAGTGGAATATTTGAGCATGGTTCATACGACCGTTTGGCCCTTACAATGAATCCTAACCACCAAGCCTTAGTTTCTATCATACAAGGTTTTTCTTTTTCCTTTGCTACAAACTTAATCCAAGGGTAATGGCCCCCAGTATTTGAGGTCGAGCTTAAGAGGGCTTGGATACAGTCTATATGACATGAAAGATCATTCACTTTGGTTTGAGACCGGTCTTCGAATCTAAGTTAGCATGTTTTATTGTTGCCTCGTTAAAAACCTTGCTGAAAACCCATTTGGGGACAAAATTGGTTCAAGGGAAAAAGAGTGCAATGCGTGCTTTCAGACCTAATAGCCACATCCATCCTTGGCAGTTTGCCTGCAAATGTTAGTCCGATTCACAACATGATTAAAGAGTAATTGAGTTTGTACCTTAGCAGTAGTACCACTTTAAATGTGTCACATTCCATTTGTTCGATAGTTGCACAATGTTTCCTACTTCGAGTTTGTACTAGCCTTTGCAGGTAATTCTGACGACTTGATATAGTCCTTCCCAATTTTCTCCCAGCTTCCCCTTGTTCGGGTTCCGGGTGTGTAATGTTACTTTTCTCAATACCAAGTCCCCAATCTTAAAGTGTCGGAGGTTGGATCTAGGGTTGTAGTATCTTTCTATTCGCTATTTCTGGGCGGCCTCCCGCCTTTCATCTAATAGTTCCAGGCTTTTGATCATGGCCTCGCCGTTTGACTTTTCTATTGCATATTGAAACCTGAGGCTCGGTTATCCCACTTCGATTGGTATTAAGACTTCGGCCTCGTATACCAACGAAAATGGGGTGGCCCTAGTACTATACTTTGAGGTCGTACGATATGCCCACAGGGCTTCGGATAATATTTCCTTCCATTTCCCTTTGGCACTGGCCAACCTCTTTTTCAAGTTTTGAAGTATGGTCTTGTTTGTTGATTTTGCCTATCCGTTCCCTCTAGGGTGATAAGGTGTTGATAGTATCTTCTTAATCTTGTGATCTTCGAATAATTTATTTACCTTGCTACCTATGAATTATTTCCCATTATCGCAAAGAACCTAGGTCGGTATCCCGAATCGACATATTATGTGGTCCCATATGAAATCAATGACTTCTTTCTCCTGGACTTTTTCGAATGCTTGAGCTTCGACCCATTTAGGAAAATAATCAGTCATGAACAGTATGAATTGAGACTTACCAGGTGCCTACGGTAGGGGACCGACAATGTTTATTCCCCACTTCATAAATGGCCACGGGGACAAGACTGAGTGGAGTAGCTCTCCGGGTTAATAGATCATCGGTACGTGTCTTTGGCAGTCGTCGCATTCTCGTACGAAGTCCTTCACATCTTTCTCCATTTAGGTCCAATAATAGTCGGTCCTGATTATTCCGAACTAATGATTCTTCCCCTGAATGATTCTCCCATGTGCCTTCATAAACCTCTCTCGGGGCGTATTCGGTATCTCCCGACACCAAGCATCTGGCTAGCGGGCCGTCGAACGTTCTCCTAAACATTGTCCCTTCAACCAAGATAAATATGGTAGTCTTGGTACGCAGAGCTCTCGATTCTTTGGGATTTGAGGGCAATTTCCCAGTCTTCAAGTAATCTATGTACTTGTTCACCCAATCCTAAGTTAAACTAGTTGAGTTTACTTCGGCGTGGCCTTATTCTATCACCGACTTCATGAGTTGTACTACTGTTCCTGAACTGAATTCATCGACACCGACCGACGACCCCAAGTTAGCCAGAGCATCAGCCTCACCGTTCTAATCTCGGGGCACGTGCTACAGGCCCCATTCCTTGAATTGATGCAGCATTACTTGTAGTTTGTCCAAATACCTTCGCATTTAGTCCTCTTTAACTTTGAATGTCCCATTAACTTGATTTACCACGAAGAGGGAGTCGCATTTGGTGTTGATCGCCTCAGCCCCAATGCTTTTAGCCAATTCAAGACCTAAAAGTATGGCCTCATACTCGATCTCATTGCTAGTCAATTTCACAATTCTAATAGACTACCTAAATACATTTCCCGTAGGTGGTTTTAAGACGATACCGAGACTATATCCTTTTGAGTTCGAGGCACCGTCTGTAAAAAGGGTCCAAATTCCCGAGGTAGTCCCCGAGGTTAGCAATAATTCCATTTTTACTTCGGGTATTAAGGCCGGCGTAAAGTCAGCCACAAAGTTTTCCAAATTTTGAGATTTTATGGTCGTTCAGGGTCAATGGCCCATTTGGCCAACCAGCCCGAGAGCTCGAGTTTGTGCATGATGTTCCTCAGTGGGTAAGAGGTTATGACACATATGGGGTGGCACTGAAAGTACGATTTTAACTTTTTGGAGGCGCTTAGCAACGTGAGTGCCAATTTTTCCAGGTAAGGATTGTTTAACCAAAGAATTGGATTCTTTGCCCAAAGCTATTTTAAGAAGAACACGGGTTTCTGATAACCAAAGAATAAGATTATAATTGTAGGCAAACTTGTAAATGGAAAGCAGTAAGATGCACAAAAATTAAGTATATTGCAATAGTAGTTCAGATGATCTCTTTACAGGTTATATTTTACTCCTTTATATAGGGAATTTCTTAATATAACGTCTGCCTTTTTCAGTGATTGAGCATTAATGACTAATTATGACATTAATGTAACGTTACAATGAGTAATTGTAACTATTGAGTGAATGTCGTGTAACGTGTGGATCACTAACTGAAGATCTCTAAATCCGCCCTTTGTTCTACCCAGATACATTTTGACCGTGTCTCTTCATCTTCTCAATTAGGTTGAGACTTCCGTAGCTAATTAACCCGTGGGTGTGATTTGTTGTGCCTCTTTGCCTCATACCTCTTCATAGAGTCCCGTCCAGCTGCCGTGTCTTCATTGCTCCACGTAGACTACTGAGTCATCAAGATTTATTACACGTGTGAAGCCCTTTTTTACCAATACAAATAGTCCCCCCAATTACCATATATTTATAGATCAATATTTGGTAAGTGGATACTCATTTATGGCGGGAATATTTTGCCGCCGCTTTACCTTGAAACATTGTATCCTTCTCTGAATCATAGGCGTCGTTTGTTACTTCTATTTAATGCTCAAACCACGTGTCCTTCTCATATTGGTTCTGCAGTTACTCGGCGCTTTTTAGGGCTTTCTGCGACTGCGACTGCGTCAGTCCCGAAGTGACACCTTCAATTATGACTTTTCATCATTATTTTTTTTCCATGTTTGACGGTTGTCCTCAAGTATAAATACCTTTCTTCTTTTCTTTGCTTCCACGAAACACTTTCCAACTTTTTCTTTTGTAAAGAACTTTGTCTTGCCTTTGTAAACATGTCTTCTTCAAATCAACCTCAGAGAGTAATAGATATTGAGAATTTAACGCCATCTTCTGCTCCGACTAGGAGACGGAGGGGTGGTATACTTAGGAGTCTAGGATCCACTCCTTCGAGAGGATCTTCTTCTTCTCAGATAGTTTCCCCTCCTTCCGCTAGGTCCCCATTTTCTCCGAGGGCTAGGGCTTCCCGGTCTTTGCCTAGAGGTAGAGATGAACGCCTTCGTGAACCTGGAGTTGATGAAATTATTCCTGCTGAGTTTGTCTTTGCTAGAGATAATCAAGTTATCGTAGATGAATCTTCTTCCCTTGAGAGTGTTGAAAGGTATCCAACCCTTATTACTGAGGGTCAGATTTCCCTTGTTCGTAGGGAGTGTTTTTGGAGGCCCGATTTCCCTGTCTACATTTTGAATAGTAATCAAAGAACAACGTCTTACAAGACGGGATACTCTTTTGTTTATACGTATCCTTTCACTCAAGGGTTTAGACCTCCCATTGATTCAGTCATAATTGAATTCTGTCGTTTCTTCAATATCTGCTTAGGACAAGTTGGTCCGCTTGTGTGGCAAGTTGTCGTATGTCTTAGGAGTTTAGCTTCTTTAGCCTTGGTTCCTTTTACTTTCAACCATATTATTCATCTCTACTCTCCTGCCTTGTTTCGTCAAGGGGTTTTTACTCTGACTGCTAGGAGTA
This sequence comes from Nicotiana knightiana, assembly GCA_005239525.1. Taxonomy (NCBI): domain Eukaryota; kingdom Viridiplantae; phylum Streptophyta; class Magnoliopsida; order Solanales; family Solanaceae; genus Nicotiana; species Nicotiana knightiana. Next base: position 30,410 of record ML425263.1, read on the forward strand.
AAAGAGTGCTGGTAACCCCTGAGATGATAAGGATAGGGGTTGGTACCTCTGATATGTCACTTTACCCACTGTTGGTTTAGTGGATGAATAAAATCCTCCCTTCCCTAAGAAGTGGAATCGTGCACGTGAGTACGCTTTAGCTCACATCTATTTACTTTTCCTCGTTCTGACTTGATATGTTTTACTAACATCGTATCTGTCTTCTTCTCTCAGCAATCATGGGTACTGTTGAGAATGTCTCTGGTATCTGTGATTGGGTAGAAAAATTGTTGTTCGTTGCTCCTTTAGAAGAGAGATCTTGGAAGTACTTCGTTGGGAAGTATGGTTGGCATGTAAAGACCCACGGTAAGTGAAGCTTTTATTGTTGCTTCTTTCCTTACTCGAGCCTCTTCTTTCTCTGTCGCTTAACTTTTTCCCTTTTGATAGGGTTCTCTGCTCGTGGGGTGTCTGCTTCATCTATCCCGAAGATGTCTTTGGCCCAGGCCGAAGAGATTATTGTTGTTTCGTCTTCCTCGAAGAGGAAGATTGGTGAGTCTCGTTCCGTAGAAGAAGAAGAAGAAGAACAAGAAGAAGAGGAAGAAGAAGAAGAAGAAGAAGAAGAAGAAGAAGAAGAGGAGGGGTCATCGGTGCGCAGGCCACGGAGAAGGTGGGTGGTTTCGGACGATGAGTCTACACCTATGACTTTTCCTTCCATGTCTGTGGTTGATCCCTCTACCTCTGAAGATGTTTCACATTCCCCCATTCATGAGTCTGTAGATTACTTGTTCCATGAAGGTTTTGACCTTGCTCCTAATGATGTCCCTTTGGCTGTTGTTTTTCCTGCTTCTTTAAGAGAGGTTGTCTCATCTGCTCCTTTGTCTATTACGACTTCTGTTGTTGCTTTGCTCGTGGCTTCCTCAACTCTTCAATCCTCCGTGCCTGGTGCTTTGCCCGTGGCTTCTCTAGTTCTTCAACCCTCCGTACATGTTGTTGCTTCATCTCTGCCTGCTTACATGCCTTATGTTAGGGAAGTAGGGTCTTACAGCAGAGAGATGCGGCAGGTGATAATAGAGGTTCCAGTTGAGGGGAATCTTTTCGAGAAAACGGGTGAGCCCGAAGTATGGCTCAAGCCTTTGATAGGTCCCACTAAGAAAATCAAGCTAGCCAGAAATAGTGCTCTTACATGGGTCAATGAAGTTGTGCATACCTCTTTGAAGGTATGATGCAGGCTATCCTCTTTCATTTTCGTATTTGAAATTTATCATATCTAATTGGTTTATTTCTTGTAGATTAATCTTATAGGCATGGAGCTCATGAAGAGGATCTCAAATACAGATCAGGAGACAAAAGAGTTACAGGCCGATGCTGATAATTGGAAAGCACAATATGATAGCCTAAGGATTGACATGGATGCCTTAGAAGAGGAAATGAGTACCTTAAAGCTACAGATGAGGTTCATGGCGGTAGAACTGGCAGTAGAGAAGGCTTCTTCCAGTCAGGCTGATAAAGACAAGAGTATTCTGGAGTCCTCATTTGCTGAGCAGCTATCCCGCGTCTCAGAGGAGATTAGATACTTGAAAAACTCGCTAGGGGCAGAAGGAGGAATACTCAGGCAAGCTCGTGCAATTACTCACCCGTACTCAAGAGGACCTTCGTAATGCTTTAGATAAAGTTCAAACTCTTGAGGAGTCGATTATACCGCTAAGGGCCGCCCATGAAGTTGCTGAAGTGGAGAAGGACGGATCAAGATCTGAGCTTCAAGTATGGGCAAGGGATTATGAAGATCTTGAAGAGGCGGCTACTATTGATGTGAGCTTGGCGTATATGAATTCTCACCTTGACACATTGACGGAAATGAGTTAAGAGGGTTTCTACCTTAGTGCTGAAATACCTAAAACTAAGGAAGCCATGGAGAAGGCTCAACAAGGTCATAACCTCTCTTCACCTGATGGTGAGACTCCTATTGCTCGTGCCTCTTCATCCCTAGTTGATCTTGTTCCTCCTGCTGATGAAGAAGTCAATCCTCCTTCTCGAGAAGATTAAAGTGCTGATTCACCCCCTTTTTTTTATTTGATTGGTGGTTACCCCCAGCTCCATCGGGGGTAAACTTGGATCTTTCAGAAGTCCCCAATTGACAACTTAGGGGCATTTCGATGTATAAACTATATGCGGCTAAGTACTAGTTTGTACTTAGTTATTACTTAGCCGCTTTTTTCGAATATATGCAAATTAAGACTTTTTTCTTCGAGTTTCTACTTTACTCTTAAGTCTTTTGCATGTTCAATTTTCGAGGTTTTTGTTTTTACCTCTGAATTTTTGCATGAGGATGTTGTAATCACTCGTACCTTTTCATAGTAGGTACAGTGTTTGTGAGCCTTTTTGTAGTAGGCTTCATTTATGAAAGAGGGCCCTTTATGATTGACATGAAGAAGACGTCTCAACTTCATGATAATGCAATAGAGTGATAGGAATTTTACACATGTTTAAGAATGTTTCCAAGGAAAATTTTTTTTGTTTGAACTTCCACGACATTTTACATGTGTTTGTTTATCATCTAAAACTCATGTTGCAACTGTTTTTTTTAACCGATTTGATATACACTTGTATTTCGTAACTGTTTTCATAGGTAACAGTTTTTCGATATTAATACAAGGGAACAACTGTTTTTCACTAGTAAGAGTTTTTATAAAGATTGGGGTTTCTACCCGCAACTGTTTTTATTGATAACAGTTTTATAATAAGTACGAGGAAAATGCTTTTTCATCCATAACTGTTTTATTTGACAACAGTTTTTTGAACAAATACATGAATTTTGATCTTTCATTCGTAGCTGTTTTATTTGATAACAGCTTTTTTGAGTAAGTACAAATGATGATGATCTTTTACCCCCTAACTATTTTTGTTACAACAGTTTTGAATAAGTATAAATATGTACATGTCTTCCTCGTGACTAATATTTTTCCTTTCAGCCTGAACATGTTCGAAGGTTTTTTGCATTTCATTAGACTTTGTATTTGGATGACTCTTTTGATCTCTTTCGATTCTGCTCGTATCACTTGTCTTGTTGGGTAGATGGGTCTTCAGGCTCGAGCTTTTGACTTTCTGATAGTCTTTAGCCTTCCATACTATATAGTCCCCCAAGTGTTTCAGCTTTGAAGAATGAGATCTCAAGCACTTGATTATTCCTTCCTTGTGGTTCTTTTCCTAAAAAGGAAAAACATTCCGGACTCGAAGGTATATAATTTTTTAGATGATGACTGCTTAACCCTTTAAAACGTTCATCAGAAAGTGTAACCCTAGACCGGGAATTGTGTTATTTCCTCGCGTCTTTGCAGGTCTAATATCATCATCTGGTGATGAGTTAGCTTTATGCCTATCATCTAAAAAAGTTAGTAAAATTTTTAAATGTTCAAAATAAAATCGAATGTGTGATACCTGACCGGGGGTACTTCTTTTCCTTAGAATTAATACTTCTTTAAGTGGATGGCATTCCAGCTTGTTGGTAGAACTCTGCCGTCCATAGCTTCCAACTCATAGGCGCCTTTCCCAGCTATGCCTCNCGTTGATTGAAAGACTTTTTTGAGGACGAAGTCCCCAATCTGGAATTACCTGAGATAAGCTTTACGGTTGTAATAACGCTCTATGATTTGTTTTTGAGTTGCCATCCGTATCAGTGCTGCTTCTCTCCGTGGTTCGAGCAGGTCCATATTGGGCCTCAATTCGTCGTCGTTTGCTTCCTCCATGGTTGTTGCGAACCTTATGCTTGGTTCGCCAATCTCCACAGGTATTAAGGCTTCTGAGCCATAGACAAGTGCGTACGGGGTTTCTCCTGTGGCTGTTTTTGAAGTTGTTCTGTATGCCCAAAGTACTGCTGGTAACTCATCAGGCCAGTTTCCTTTGGCTTTATCCAGCCGATTCTTTAGATTGTTGATGATGACCTTATTCATTGACTCAGCTTGACCATTAGCCATGGGGTGCTATGGCGTTGAAGTGATCCGCTTGATTTTCCAGCTTTCAAAGAATTCTGTGATTTGCGAGCCTATGAATTGTGGGCCATTATCGCACCCGATCTCCTTTGGTATCCCAAAGAGGCATATTATGTTTTTCCATAAGAAGCTTTTAACTTCCTTTTCTCGCACTTGTTTGAACTCTTCAGCCTCTACCCATTTTGTAAAATAGTCGGTCAGCATGAGCAAAAATCGTACCTGTCCTTTAGCTGTGGGAAGAGGTCCCACTATGTCCATACCCCATTTCATGAAAGGCCATGGGGATACTATTGGATAGAATAATTTTGTTGGTCGATGCATGTTATTGGCAAACCTTTGGCACCTGTTGCATTTGGATACGAAGTTCTTGGCTTCTTCTTCCATCTTAGGCCAATAGTATCCAGCTCTGATTACGGTTTTCACTAAGGATCTCGCCCCTGAGTGATTTCCACAGTTTCCTTCATGGACTTCTTTCATCACAAATTCCATTATTAGGTCCGAGGCATTTAGCTAGGGGTCCTCCGAACATCTTGCGATAAAGCGAGTTGCGAATAAGGCAGTACCGTGCAGCTTTGCGGCGAAGTGCTTGAGCTGCTTTCCTTTATCATTCCTGTCCTGGTCGATCATTGAATGGAATAGATGAACGAGAATTGCATTGTCTTTGTCTGTTACTTCTGTGACTGCTGCGAGGTTAGCTAATGCATCTGCTTCTGTATTTTCCTCTCTAGGTATTTCTACTACCTTTCATGTTTTGAATTGTCTCACGAGCTCTCGTGCCTTTTCCATATATTTTTGCATCCGAGTCTCTCGAGCGATGTAAGTCCCCTGCATCTAATTTACTACCAATTGAGAGTCGCTTTTGATTACGATTTTCTCGATTGAAAGCTCTTGTGCGAGTTCTAGTCCTGCAATAGCACACTCTGCTTCATTGTTAGTTATAGGATAACATTTGATATCCTGCCGTGTCTTTTCACCCGTGGTTGATATTAAGACTATGCCTAAGCCGGCATCTTTTATATTGGAAGAACCATCGGTAAATTGGGTCCATAGACCCGGATTAACACCATTGAAGAGTTGTAACTCTTTCTCCACTTCAGGGACAATGTTATTACTAAAATCAGCGACAAAATCAGCTAAGATTTGAGATTTGATTGCAGTCCTAGGCCGATATATTATTTCATGCTCGCTTAATTTTATGGCCCACTTGGCTAATCTTCCTAAAAGTTCTTGTTTATGTAGTATGTTTCTTAATGGATACGAGGTCACAATTGTGATTGGGTGACATTGAAAGTATGGCCTTAATTTTCTAGATGCCATGACTAGAGCTAAGGCTAACTTTTCTAGATATGGATATCTAGTTTCAGCATCCAGTAATGTCTTGCTTACATAATAAATAGGAGATTGTTTACCTTTATTCTCCCTTACCAATATTGCACCTACAGCAATTTCTGAGACAGCAAGGTAGATGTATAGTCGCTCCCCCTCCTTCGGCTTTGACAGCAACTAAGGTTTTGATAGGTAAGCCTTTAGGTCTTTGATAGCATGTTGACATTCTTCAGTCCATTCGAACCGATTTTGCTTTTTGAGAACTGCAAAGAATTTAAAAAATTTCTCGGAAGATTTGGAAATAAATCTGCCTAAGGCTGCAATTCTTCCTGTTAGTCTTTGAACTTCTTTTTTGTTTATAAGTACATCAGGTATTTCTTCTATAGACTTAATTTGATCAGGATTTACCTCTATTCCCCTGTTTGATACAAGGAAACCCAAGAATTTACCTAATTCCACACCAAAAGCGCATTTTTCTGGATTAAGCTTCATATTATACTTGCGTAAGTCAAAGGTAATAGAGAGGTAATAGAAATGGTCTTCCACCCGTGTTGATTTTACCAGCATGTCATCAATGTAAACTTCCATTGTTTTTCGTCACTAGCCTTTGATATGTGGCTCCAGCGTTTTTCAAGCCAAAAGACATGACTTTATAGCAATAAGTCCCCCTATTTGTAAAGGAGGTTTTTTCCTCGTCTGAGGGATCCATTTAATCTAATTATAACCAGAATACGCATCTAGAAAGCTTAACAATTCATGACATGCGGTGGCATCAATCATTTGATCTATATGTGGTAATGGGAATGAATCTTTGGGGCATGATTTATTTAAGTCAGTATAATCTACGCATACTCTCCATTTTCCATTCTTTTTAGGTACTACCACAGTGTTAGCTAGCCAGTTAGGGTACGTTACCTCTCGTATCGAACCAATCTTCAAGAGTTTATGTACCTCTTCGTCAATCAATTGGTTCTTGAATGGTCCTTGCTTTCTTTTATTCTCTTCGACCGGGGTTCAGCCTCGTGCCTATATACACTTTCTGTTCAGGCTTTTGTTCAGACAATGGAACAGCTTCGATCTTTTCCGTAGTTGTTTTGATGCGCTCGTCTTCCTTTGGTTCATGAATGACATACGGTCTGGAATCTACATCCGGGTGGTCCAATGCACGTTCCGTGGTAACTTGATTCACCTTCTCGTAAGTATTTTCTTCCGTACATTTTTCAGCAATAATACCTTCGGTACCCATTTTTTTTGTAGTGTACCACGGAATTTATATTTCTTGCGGTTTGTTGATCGCCTCTAATTTGCTAAATCCCCCATTCAGAGGGG
>ML425265.1:0-34215 GCA_005239525.1 Nicotiana knightiana
GTGCATTGGGAAATCAACCAACAAGATTTTGGCGCCGTTGCCGGGGACTTAGAAATTAACTATGATTGACTCTTTACTTTTGTCTACTTAATTTTTTTTTTATTTTTATTTTTGGGAAATCAACCAACACTAGCTATCATGCTAGTAGATGGTCCTGCTGGGACATCAATTTGGATATGCACATTCTCTGCAGGGATATATGATTTAGTAATCCTTTTCAAATCAGTAAATGCATCTGGCATTTGATTTGCTATATTCTATAAATAGATGATCTTCTGGACCTCCTAATTACATATAGGGGTACGTGGATCAAAATGATATAATGATGAAATTTTCCACACAATTTCTGTTTTGATTTCCTTTTTCTCTCCCCCTAATTATGGGAAATTTGTTTCATTAAATTGACAATCTGCAAATCGAGCAGTAAATAAATCTCCCGTTAATGGTTCAAGATAGCGAATAATAGAGAGTGATTCAAACCCAATATATATATTCCTAACCTTCTCTGTGGGCCCATCTTACTACCCTGTGGTGGTGCTACTGGCACATATACATCGCATCCAAAAATTCGTAGATGGACAATATTTGGTTCATGACCAAAAACTAATTGTGACGGAGAATATTTATTATAATGTGTCGGTCTGAGACGAATAAGTGATGCTGCATGCAAAATAGCATGTCCCCAAATAATAGTGGGTAATTTTGTTTTCATAAGTAGTGGTCTTGATATCAATTGTAGGCATTTAATAAATGAAAAAACCATTTTGAGTATGAACATAAGCTACAGGATGTTCAACTTTTATCCCAATTGATAGAAAATAATCATCAAAAGCTTGAGATGAGAATTCTCCAGCATTATCAAGGCAAATAGCCTTTATAGGATAATTTGGGAATTGTGCCCTTAATCGAATTATTTGGGCTAATAGTTTTGCAAACGCCAGGTTGCGAGATGATAGTAGGCAAACATGAGACAATCTTGAAGATGCATCTATTAGGACCATAAAATATCTAAACAACCCACTTGGTGGGTGAATAGGTCCACATATATCCCCATGTATACGCTCTAAAAAGGCAGGGGATTCCATGCTAACCTTCATTGGTGATGGTCTAGTTATCATTTTACCTTGATAACAAGCATCACAAGAAAATTCATCATTTGTAAGAATCTTCAGGTTCTTTAGTGGATGTCCACTTGAATTTTCAATAATTCGTCTCATCATTATTGATCCAGGATGGCCCAAACGCCCATTCCAAAGCTCAAAAGTATTTGAATAAGTAAACTTCTGGTTTACGATAGAGTGTGCTTCAACTGCACTGATTTTTGAATAGTATAAGCCAGAAGATAAAGTTGGTAACTTTTCTACCATAAATTTCTGGCCAGAAATATTCTTTGTAATACAAAGATATTCCTCATTCATTTCATCTATTGTCTCAACATGATACCCATTTCGGTGAATATCTATAAAACTCAACAAGTTTCTTCGGGACTTGGAGGAGAATAATGCATTTTTTATAATAAGTTTTGTTCCCTTAGACAGAAATACAATTGCTCTTCCGGAGCCTTCAATCAAACTTATATTACCAGAAATTGTAGAAACATTTGCTTTTTCCTTATGCAAATAAGAAAAGTATTTCTGATCTTTGAATATGGCATGAGTTGTTCCACTATCAATTATACAAATATCTTCATGATTGGTCTTTGATCCAAACATAATTTGAGGATTATCCATATTCTTCAAAACGACATAAACAAAATATATTATAATAAACGTTATTATCAAAACGCAACTTCTATTATATAGCCATACTATCTACTACAAACAACAAAAATTAATATATTCACATTTCTACAGATTCATCAGCGATTACATGACTTGTTTCTCCTTCTGGGAGTGCAAAGTAATCAGCTACATCCAAATGCATGAAGTCTAAATTATCTTCAAAAATAAAATTTGCTTCAGCATTTTTTTCTGTCTTCTTCAGGGAGGCTTGATAAAGCTCAACCAGGTGCTCTGGTGTACGACAGGTACGTGACTAGTGCCCTTTCCCCCCACATCTATAGCATGCATTTTCTGCATTTGTTTCTTGCACAACTTCATGCTTTTGTTCCTTTCTTTTCCACTGCTGTTGGTTAGGAGGGTTCTTTGGTGCATTATTATTACCATGATTATATTTTATTCCCCGACCACGACCATGACCACGACTGGGGCCACGACCTCTTCCATACTTAGCTTGGTGGAAGTTCGTCTCATTCACTTCAGGGAATGGACAAGAACCAGTTGGTCGGCTCTCATGGTTTTTCATTAATAGCCCATTATGTTGCTCGGCTACAAGAAGATGGGAGATAAGTTCAGAATACTTTTTGAATCCCATCTATCGATATTGCTGTTGCAGGAGCATATTCGAGGCATGAAAAGTGGTGAAAGTTTTCTTCAACATATCATGATCAGTAATATTATCACCACATAATTTCAATTGGGAAATAATCCTGAACATAGCAGAATTATACTCACTGATGATTTAAAATCTTGTAGCCTTAAATGAGTCCAGTCATAACGTTCCTGCGGAAGAACGATTATCTTCAGGTGGTCATATCTATCTTTCAAATTATTCCACAATATGACTGGATCTTTAACAGTGAGATATTCTATTTTCAAGCCTTCATCAAGGTGATGACGTAAGAATATCATGGTTTTGGCACGGTCTTGGTTTGATGCTTGATTTTTGTCCTTGATGGTGTTTGCCAGACCCATCGCATCAAGATGAATTTCAGCATCAAGCACCCAAGACATGTAGCTTTTGCCCGATATATCCAGGGCTACAAATTCAAGTTTAGAAAGATTTGACATTATTTAGTAAAAGAAAGTTCGTACCTTTGATACTTTCAAAGTATTTGCTCGAGAAGACAGAGTCTCGTGCTCATAATGTGTTATAAAATAACGACTGTAAAGTAAATAAACTAAAGACAAGTGTAGAGAGAAACTGATATATTATTGAACTTTCAAATTGATGTACATAATGAACTGAAATCTCCTCTATTTATAGAAGAAGGAAGCTGTTGTGTAAGTTGCTACTGCAAGCTGCTGTGTAAGCTGCTTGTAAGCTGTTGTGTAAGCTGCTACTGCAAGCTGCTGTGTAAGCTGCTACTGTACCAGATGTAGATAATCTTCTTCCGGGGGTAATGTTTATCTACAACGGAGTACCAAAATGATAAGCATCTTCAGGAGGCTTATTTCCAATAGAGTACTAAATAGATAAACATATTTACGGCAGTGTCCCATATGGATAAACTTATTCAGGAAGCTTATTTACAACGGAGTACTAAATGAACATCTAGTATATAATATATATTTATAACAGGGACAAAATAGTCTCTAAGTTTAATAGCACAAAGAACAAAGGAATTAAGATGAAGCTGTGTTGTGGTTGTCCATAATTTGGATCACGTATAATTTGTCTCTGGCAATTCAGTGTTTTATCCCTACCTCGCCCCTCCCAAAGCTTCAAAAGCAGACAAAAGCTACTGTATCCCTATCAGTCCACTTTAATCAGAAATATAAGGCTGTTGTAAACAGGAATAAAAGGAAGCCAGCACTAAGCCTGAAGCAAGATTTATACTACAAACAAGAACCAAAAGAAACAAGATTATATTAATGCAGAAGAACAATAGGGATGAGAACATTGAAAGATCAATTCAGAGGATCTATTAAGGAAAAAGGACAACAAAGAACTTTTCTCTACCCTCAAAATAGCTAACTAGTAATTTGCGACATATTTATTAAGGTAAATCAGTATATCTAATTAAAAGAAATGCCAAAAAAATGGCTAGTCACGATTTTGGCTCGCAATAAGCATACAAATAACTCAACTGATACTCTTACCATTTTACTCGAATCTCCTCTCTTTATGCACATATTGGAATTTTACTTTTTACCCCTTGCTTTGAAATTTTTTTAATTCATGAATCCCATCAGTTTTTACTCTGGTAACCATCAAAAGACCCTGAACTAGCTAATGGAAAATACAAAAAGGTTCTATTGTATGGGATGAAATTGGTTGATAACAAGTGATCAAATGGCGAGATGGTACGTGGAACCAAGTACATGCAAAAGATGAGTCAGTAAATAACAGGCACAACTACGAAGGGTGTAACCGGTACGAGATGGATCCCGAAGGAAACATAGCCGATAATAGAGATACAAAGGTGTCACGACCCAAATTCCCAACCTCAGGGATCGTGATGGCGCCTAACACCACACTTGCTAGGCAAGCCAATGTTAGAAGTCGATTAACTAATTTCCTTGATTAATTACTTGAGCATAAATAAATAAATTTCAATTGCGTCTAATTAAGACAATTCCCAACAGAAATAAAATAAAATGATAACAATGACCATTTAAATAAAACGGATCACGAACTAATTATGTAAACAACTCTAAGACTACCCCATGGTCTGGTGTCACACACAACGAACTACTAAAGAATACTACAAATAATGGCTGAAAGAAATAGTGCGACGGTTCTGAATAATATAAAACAGTGTATGTAGAAATGGGAGAAGACTCTCGGAATCTGCTAATGCCGGCAGATGTACCTCGTGTCTCCAAATGAATCGGGTGGTCGTCCTGGAATCCTCTACTGCTGACTAGTACCTGGATCTGTGCAAAAGAGCACAGAGTGTAGTATCAGTGCAACCGACCCCATGTACTGAGTAAGTGCCGAGCCTAACCTCGGCGAAGTAGCGGTGAGGTTAAGGCGGGGCTTTAACAATAAACCTGTGATATTAATATATATACGATAACGCAAAAAAATAATTCTACACAAACAAGAAAATATATCCGAGACAATAATTATAAAACAGGAAGGAAATCTAAACACATCAATTCAAATACTGAAACAATAATAAAGTAACACAACCTCCTCTTTCAGGCCTCAGCTATAACCAATCCTAAAAAATTTCCAAGTTTTCAAACTTTATCGTTGAATAAAAGTAGTGCCAAAATATGAAAAGAGTAATATAAAATAGAAAGTTTCAATTCTTTGTTTTTCAAAAAACCAAAACAGTAAAAATAAACATTTATCTTTTCAAATAAGTAAAAATATAAATGTCCTCCCTCGTCGCTCCTTGTTGCGGCGTGCAACCCGCTCCCACCTGTCCTTCCTTATTGCTCATCCCTAAATATATCACCCTTATTGCTCCTGTTGCAGCGTGCAACCCGATCCCACCTGTCTACCCTTATCACTCCTTGTTGCGGCATGCAACCCGCTCCCACCAGATATATCATATCAATTTATTCATAAAGAATTTCACAATTCAGGCCAAGACTTTCACAATACTGTTATTTTCACAATTTCAAACAGAAAATCATATAGCTCGTAAGCTTTAACCAATATCATTTCACAATAAAACCAACAAGAATATACGTAAACACCGTAACGCTGTCATTCCAGCTCAGTCTTTATATACTATGATAAACTCAAGATAACAACCAACATTTTTAACACACTTACGACAACAATTGGGAATAACTCAATGAAACCCAATAACCATGTGAACCTCAAAAATTACGAAACAGTTAGACTGCATTTTTCACAACTTCCTCAATATTATCAAAACGAAACCACCAGGAACATGTGTGTGTATATATATATATATATATATATATATATATATATATATATATATAAGTAATGCCAAACCTCTCAACCGTTATACATATCACAAGGAAACCAACTCAAACAACTAATGCTCTTTCCAATTAATCACAACAATATCTAACAACAGATCAACAAGGCCAAATAGTGATAGAAGCAATAATGAACATATAACAATTAAGATAATGATCAAATAAGTGGGGAACGAGAAGAGGGTCATGTTTAACAGACAATTTGGGTGGTGCATAGATACTCGTCACCACACCTATATACCACGCCCATGCGTTTCACATAAAAAAAAGGTGGGGAGTCCTATTCCCTCAAGCCAAAGTTAGACCAAACACTTACCTCAATTCTGCAGGCCACTCACTGCTCAATTATTGCTTTTCCTTTTGAATTCACCTCTAACTTGCTCAAATCTAATCAAAATTAATTTAATATCATTAACTAATGCTAAAGGAACTAAATTTATTGAAAAATATAATTTTTCCTAAGTTTTCTCAAAAAAAGTGAAAACCCAACCTCGGGCCCGCTTGGTCTAAACTCGGGGTTCGGACCAAATTACGTTTACCTATTCACCCATGAACCCATATGCTATTAGTTTTGAAATTCGACCTTAATTTAATATAAAAATTCAATTTTTACAAAACTCCCAAATTCTACCCAAATCCTAGATTTTTACCATGAAAATTCTTTGTTTTTGCTTTAAAAGTGATGCAAAATAGTAAGGAATTGAAAGAACAAGGTTTGGAATTGATTACATATGAATCAGGGATGAAGATTCTTGAAGAAAACTCGTTTTTAGGGCTGGAACCTCGAAAAATTGGAGAAGAAAGGGTAAAAGATATTTATAATAGTTGGGCTGGACAACTGTGCGATCGCGGGTAATCATATGTGATCGCACAGGGTAAGGGGAAATTGGGCAGTGCGTTCGCATGGGGAGGGGTGCGATCGCATAGTGTATTGACCTCCCCTCTCCCAGGCCTGATTTAACCCAGTGCGGTCGTGGAACTGCAGGTGCGTTCGCACAGTGAAGCCTGGGCGAAGCTATGCGATCGCACTCGTGGGATTGCGTTCACACAGTGCAACCAACAGGGGCCTTGAATTTTTCTCTATTCGATCGCGGACCTTCCTATGCGATCGCATAGATCAAAATACCTAGACACCAGAAAATTGAAAACCAGCAGTTCATTTAAAGTAAAAAACACCCCGTGGCCTATCCGAAACTCACCCGAGCCCTCGGGGCTCTAAGAAAATCATGCACGCAAGTCTAAAAATATCATATGGACTCTCTCGTGCGATAAAATCAAGCAAATAGCATGTAAATCTATGAACTAAACCTCAAAACTCATCGTTTTCAACAAAAACTCTTAAAGTTCATAATTTCTCAACCGGATGTCCGAATCATATCAAACGAACTCCGTTTTTCACTAAATTTCACAGTTAACCTTTAAATGTCATAACAAAGCTGTACCGGGCTCCGGAACTAAAATACGGACCCGATACCACTAATTTTTAGCATTATTTCTTTTTTTTTAATTCATAAACATTTCAGCAAAATAATTTCTTTCAAAATTGATTTATAAGGCTTGGGACCTCGGAATTCATTTCTGGGCACACGCCCGAGTACCATATTTTACTAAGGACCTCTCGGGATCGTCGGAACACGGATCCGGGCCCGTTTACTCAAAATGTTGACCAAAGTCAACTTTTATCAAATTTAAATTCTAAAAATCACTATTTCTCATATTTTCACATAAAAGCTTTCCGGTTTCACGCCCGGACTGCGCACGTAATCTAGGTATTTAATTTTAGTCTCTTTATGGCTATTAATCATGGAACGAAGTCTAATTTTATAAAATGACCCCTTGGGTCATCACAATCTCCACCTCTAAAAGACACGTTCGTCCTCGAACGAACGTAGAAAATTACCTGAAGTGGCGAACAAGTGTGGGTATTTACTCTGCATGTTTGACTCAGACTCCCAAGTATCTGTCTCAACGGTCTGGCCTTTCCACTCCACTCGAACTGAAGGAAAACTTTTAGATCTCAATTGGCGAACTTGTCGGTCTAAAATAGCTACCGGCTCCTCCTCATAAGTCAAGTCTTTGTCCAACTGGACAGAGCTGAAATCTAACACGTGGGACGGGTCACCGTGATATTTCCTGAGCATAGACACGTGGAATACCGGATGAACTGAGGATAACCCTGGAGGCAATGCAAGTCTGTAAAGCTACCTCCCCCAGCTTATCAAGAATTTCAAACGGCCCGATATAACTAGGGCTCAACTTAACCTTCTTCCCAAATCTCATAACACCCTTCATGGGCGACACACGAAGAAATACTCGCTCTCCAATCATGAATTCCACATCACGGACCTTTCGATCGACATAAATCCTTTTCCTAGACTGAGCTGCACGAAATCTCTCCGGAATAATATTGACCTTATCTAAGGCCTCCTGAACTAAGTCTGTAATCAATAACCGAGCCTCTCCCGGCTCAAACCATCCAACTGGAGATCTACACTGTCTACCATATAATGCCTCATAAGGAGCCATCTGAATGCTCGACTGATAACTATTATTATAAGCAAAGTCCCCTAACGGCAAGAACTGATCCCACGAACCTCCAAAGTCAATAACACAAGCGTGAAGCATATCCTCCAATATTTGAATGGTACGCTCAGAATGTCCGTCATTCTGAGGGTGAAATGTTGTACTCAACTCTACTCGGTTACCCAACTCACGTTGAACTGCTCTCCAAAAGTGTGAAGTAAACTGCGTACCCCGATCAGAAATGATAGACACAGGCACACCATGAAGTCGAACTATCTCTCGAATATATAACTCAGCCAACCGCTATGATATATAAGTACTTGCCACATGAATGAAATGTGCTGATTTATTCATTCTATCCACAATAACCTAAACTGCATCAAATTTCCTCTGAGTCCGTGGAAGCCCAACAACGAAGTCCATAGTGATACACTCCCACTTCCACTTAGGAATCTCTATCTGCTGAAGCAAACCACCGGGTCTGTGATGCTCATACTTTACTTGCTGACAATTTAAGCAACGAGCCACATACGCAACAATGTCCTTTTTCATCCTTCTCCACCAATAATGCTGCCTCAAGTCTTGGTACATTTTGGTTGCACCGGGGTGAGTCGAATACTTAGAACTGTGAGCCTCCTCAAGGATCAACTCACGAAGGCCATCAACATTAGGCACACATAACCGACCCTGCATCCTCAAAACACCATCATCTTCAACTCTAACCTGCTTGGCACCACCATGCCGAACTGTGTCCCTAAGGACCATCAAATGCGGGTCATCATCCTGCCGCCCCCAGATACGCTCAATTAGAAAAGACCGAGCGACTATACAAGCTAGAATACTGCTGGGCGAAATATCCAACCTCACGAACTGATTAGACAACGTCTGAATGTCTGAAGCCAACGGTGTCTCACCAGCTGGAATATAAGCAAGGCTGTCCATACTCACCGCCTTTCTACTCAATGCATCGGCCACCACATTGGCCTTCCCTAGGTGATATATGGTGACATCATAATCCTTCAGTAACTCTAACCATCTCCGCTGCCTCAAATTTAGATATTTCTGCTTGAATAAGTACTGGAGGCTGCGATGGTCAATAAAAACCTCACAGGGCACGATATAACAATAGTGCCTCCAAATTTTCCATGCATGAACAATGGCTGCCAACTCTAAGTCATGAACAGGGTAATTCTTCTCATGGATCTTTAGCTGCCGAGACGCATATGCAATAACCTTGCCATCATGCATTAATACTGTACCTAATCCAATACGAGATGCACCACAATACACAGTGCACAATCCTGAACCTGTGGGCTTCACCAACACTAGCGCCGTAGTCAAATCCATCTTGAGCTTCTGAAAGTTCCACCCACACTCGTCTGACCATTTGAATGGAACACCCTTTCGGCTCAATATGATCTTAACAGTTGTTCATAATCAATTACAGAATCACCCAATAACTTCACATAACAATAATCCCCTTTCTACCCTTCACAATACTGATAACGAGATGTGATTCATGAAGACCTCATAATTATATACCCGAATTAACGTGTCTCAGTTAACGCCACACGGGCGTGCACATACCTCGTAGGTCAAAGCTCAATAATTATAACACGGATTTGGCAAATTATGCACATTTAATTAATTAATTTATTTATTTACTTATTAACTTATTATTAGTATAACTTTTATTATTTTATTCATTTATTATTATGATTATCATCATTATTTTATACATAAATTGTTGAATAAGCCTAGAATGCATGACTACCTACCAGTACTATAGTAAAAGTTTAATTCACAAGGGAGAATTTAAACACAAGAATTTCCATCACAAGGACCTCATCCTTACATAACTTCCACCGCGGCTCGTATCCTGATTTAAACACCTCAAATCATATTAAAATGCGAGGATCTCTCCCTCAATTTTGAATCACAAGTAGCACGCATATCGTGCCAATTGAAACTTTCCATTTTTTTCTTCTTTTAAATATTTTCCATTAAACAAAACTAAAACACCTAATGATAAACATAGCTATCTCCATAGAGTTTCTCAATACAAGTATTCACATAAGTAGATTTTTGAGTTAAGAAGTTCACTCGAGATTGGAGCATATTAGAAGAATTTTATTAGATACACATAACCGTATTAAGTTCAGGAAATCATCACTTTATAATAATTAGAGATTGTTTTTGTAATGACACCATTTAATGTAACGACCTCAACCATACCATAGAAAATATATCAATAGGCTGGGTCTCCACCTCTAGGAATCTAACCTCCACTTTCGACATCCCGACTCCTTTTTCCCTAGCTGGTCATGTAGTTGAGTTGTAACTGCAATGGGGCACGTATCCTGAGTGTTCTGATGAAATAGGACTCTACCAAGTCTAAGACAATTTCTATCACTAGCCGAAATGAAGTATCAACCTGCCCTGAGTCGTACAAAAATTTTAAAATCATATTTGAGTCCTTTAATGAGTCTGTAGCTTACTCTCTGGCTATATGAACCAAAGTAGGAGTATGACAGGCTAACTTATCGAACTTGATGGCATGTTCTGACATTGTCATGATGACCTGACATAATCGTTCAAACCCTAAGCGCCACACAAAATGGAAAGTTCGAGAAACAAACTCTTTCAAAAGCATTATGAGGATTGAGTCAAATAGTTGGTGTTGCAATGACTGGTCGTCCTCTTAGTAGGCTTGCCTCAACCACCGGCGACCAATTTCTCCTTTACCATGTTTACTCAACACCGCTGAGCTACCCCACTTATTCATGTACTCTTCGTTATTCCTTGGGTTAACTCTTATTCCTATTGATGCACACCAATCCCACAAGTAAAGCTTTATACAGATAATTTTTTTTTTGGCATGGACCATATAGTCTAGAAGCTTGTCAACCACTGTACTCCCTCTGGAGCACCCCAAAATCCGCAACCGTGACTTCTACACTGAGTAAACCTTCTATAGATCTAAAGTTGCTTATATAACTCCTTTGGTACTGAGGTATATGGTGATTAAGGAGACATACACACCGCAATTCATAGCTTTATCTCTTGCCAAAAATCCCAGACTTTATACCTTTCAAGACAAAATCGACATAACACATGACCCCACAATCTATTCCTGGACAGTGGACTTCTCCACTTGGCACGAAGTCATAGGTCACAATGCTTGGCAATCCACAATGTTAAATTTCACAGCTCATATAATTCAACCCCGTTGCTTTCAACTATTCCCTTGTTATGCAGTACCGAAGTAACTATGAATCCCTCTAGGATATGGGCTAGTCCAAAATGTACCGACTGAGATAGAACCTCCGCGTCTAGATCCATTTGAGACTTTACAATTGGTGTTTTCGAGCTTTAGAATGAGCTCTGCTTCTGTCTCTTCCCCTAATCGTGGCTGTCATTGGGGATTCATCTCTTGTCCGGTTGTAGATGCTTTGCGTGTTGTCAAGATTTTGTGCGAGGACAAGAATAGACAAGTTCAATCATCAATGTTAGAATAAATTTGCATGATAGAGTACAATAAAGTGGAGTTGTTTCCTAACTCAATAGCCTCTGAAATATAAGTACAGACTTCTCCGTACCGATCCTTCAGACTCTACCAAATTTGTCCGTGAATTGTGAGACCTAAGCAAGCTAGTTCTCTGATACCAACTTGTCACGACCCAAATTCCCAACCTCAGGGATCGTGATGGCGCCTAACACCACACTTTCTAGGCAAGCCAATGTTAGAAGTCGATTAACTAATTTCCTTGATCAATTACTTGAGCATAAATAAATAAATTTCAATTGCGCCTAATTAAAACAATTCCCAACAGAAATAAAATAAAATGATAACAATGACTATTTAAATAAAACAGATCACGAACTAATTATGTAAACAACTCTAAGACTACCCCAGGGTCTGGTGTCACAGTCCACGAACTACTAAAGAATACTACAAATAATGGCTGAAAGAAATAGTGCAACTATTCTGAATAATATAAAACAATGTATGTAGAAATGGGAGAAGACTCTCGGAATCTGCAAATGCCGGCAGATGTACCTCGTGTCTCCAAATGAATCGGGTGGTCGTCCTGGAATCCTCTACTGCTGACCGGTACCTAGATCTGTGCAAAAGAGAACAGAGTGTAGTATCAGTACAACCAACCCCATGTACTGAGTAAGTGCCGAGCCTAACCTCGGCGAAGTAGTGACGAGGCTAAGGCGGGGCTGTAAACATAAACCTGTGATATTAATATATATACGATAACACAATAAAACAATTTTACACGAACAAGAAAATATATCTGAGACAATATTATAAAACAGGAAGGAAATCTAAACACATCAATTCAAATACTGCAACAATAATAAAGTAACACAACCGCCTCTTTCAGGCTTCAACTATAACCAATCCTCAACAATTTCCAAGTTTTCAAACTTTATCTTTGAATAAAAGTAGTGCCAAAATATGAAAAGAGTAATATAAAATAGAAAGTTTCAAATATTTTTTTTTTCAAAAAACCAAAACAGTAAAAATAAACATTTATATTTTCAAATAATTATTTTCTTTGAAAATCAGTAAAAATATAAATATCCTCCTTTATCGCTCCTTGTGGTGTGCAACCCGCTCCCACTTGTCCTCCCTTATTGCTCATCCCTAAATATATCACCCTTATTGTTGCTGTTGCGGCGTGCAACCCGATCCCACCTGTCTACCCATATCACTCCTTCTTGCGGCGTGCAACCCGCTCCCACCAGACATATATCAATTTATTCATAAAGAATTTCACAATTCAAGCCAAACCTTTCACAATACTGTTATTTTCAAAATTTCAAACAGAAAATCATATAGCTCGTAAGCTTTAACCAATATAATTTCACAATAAAACCAACCAGAATATAAGTAAACACCGTAACACTGTCATTCCAGATCAGTCTTTATATACTATGATAAACTCAAGAAAACAACCAACATTTTTAACACACTTAGAACAACAATTAGGAATAACTCAATGAAACCCAATAACCACGTGAACCTCAATAATTACAAAACAGTTAGACTGCATTTCTCACAACTTCCTTAATATTATCAAAACGAAACCAACAGGAACGTGTGTATATATATATATATATATATATATAATTCGTAAAAATAGTGCAAAACCTCTCAACAGTTGTACATATCACAAGGAAACCAGCTAACAACCAATACTCTTTCCAAATAATCACAACAATATCTAACAACAGATCAACAAGGCCAAATAGTCATAGAAGCAATAATGAACATATAACAATTAAGATAATGATCAAATAAGTGGGGAACGGGAAGGGGGTCATGTTTAACAGACAATTTGGGTGGTGCACAGATACTCGTCATCACACCTATACATCATGCCCATGCGTTTTACATAACAAACAAGTGGGTAGTCCTATTCCCTCAAGCAAAAGTTAGACCAAACACTTACCTCAATTCCGCAGGCCACTCACTGCTCAATTATTGCTTTTCCTTTTGAATTCACCTCTAACTTGCTCAAATCTAATCAAAATTAACTTAATATCATTAACTAACGCTAAAGGAACTAACTTTATTGAAAAATATAATTTTTCCAAAGTTTTTCAAAAAAAGTGAAAACCGATCCCGGGCCCGCTTGGTCTAAACTCGGGGTTCGAACCAAATTACGTTTACCCATTCACCCACGAACCCAAATATGCTCCTAGTTTTGAAATCCGACCTTAATTTGATATAAAAATTCAATTTTTACAGAACTCCCAAATTCTACCCAAATCCTAGATTGTTACCATGAAAATTCTTTGTTTTTGCTTTAAAAGTGATGCAAAATAGTAAGGAATTGAAAGAACAAGGTTTGGAATTGATTACCTATGAATTGGGGATGACGATTATTGAAGAAAACTCATTTTCAGGGTGGAACCTCGAAAAATTGGAGAAGAAAGGGTTCTGTCCGGTTTATAAAAGATATTTATAATAGCTGGGCTGGGCAACTGTGCGATCGCGGGTAATGATATGCCATCGCCCAGGGTAAGGGGAAATTGGGCAGTGCATTCGCATGGGGAGGGGTGCGATCTCACAGTGTATTGACCTCCCCTCCCCCAGGCCTAGTTTAACTTAGTGCGGTCGCGGAGCTGTAGATGCGTTCGCACTGTGAAGCCTGGGCAAAGCTATGCGATCACTTTCGTGGGATTGCGTTCGCACAGTGCAACCAATAGGGGCCTCGAATTTTACTCTATGCGATCGCATAAATCAAAATACCTAGACACCAGAAAATTGAAAACCAGCAGTTTATTTAAAGTGAAAAACAACCCGTGGCCTATCCGAAATTCACCCGAGCCCTTGGGGCTCTAAACAAATCATGCACGCAAGTCTAAAAATATCATGCGGACTTGCTCGTGTGATAAAATCATGCAAATAACATGTAAATCTATGAACTAAACATCAAAACTCATCGTTTTCAACAAAAGCTCTTAAAGTTCATGATTTCTCAACCGGATGTCCGAATCACATCAAACAAACTCCGTTTTTCACCAAATTTTACAGTTAACCTTTAAATGTCATAACAAAGCTGTACCGGGCTCCGGAACCAAAATACGGACCCGATACAACTAATTTTTAGCATTATTTCTTTTCTTTAATTCATAAACATTTCAGCAAAACAATTTCTTTCAAAAATTGATTTCTAAGGCTTGGGACCTCGGAATTCATTTCCGGGCATACGCCCGAGTTTCACATTTTACTGCGGACCTCTCGGGATTATCGGAACATGGATCCGGGTCCATTTACTCAAAATGTTGACCAAACTCAACTTTTATCAAATTTAAATTCTAAAAATTACTATTTCTCATATTTTCACATAAAAGCTTTCTGGTTTCACGCCCGGACTGCGCACGCAAATCTAGATATTTAATTTTAGTCTCTTTATGTCTATTAAGCATGAAACGAAGTCTAATTTTATAAAATGACCCCTTGGGTCATCACAAAAGGTTTGACATCAGGTAGCATTTAATGAGCAACCGTTACAGAGAATATCTGCATTCAGAGCAGCCGTTATGCACCCATCAATGACGTTTTTATTCTCATTCAAGAGGATCTTGATTTAGGATCTTGTCCCTCTAAGTAGAGGCTTTAAATTGAAAGATTAGAAATCATGGTAAGACATGAAACATTCTACAGACAAAAGCTATAATCTACATTTTTACGCTCGATCTAAACAGTTTTATCATTGTTCTTACTTTTGCTCTTGGATAGACCGAGTTCAGAGTCAAACTTGTTATCTTCTTCAATTTTAGTCGTTAATCTTATTTTTTCCTATTTCTTTATCATTTTCTGGATCAAATCGATTCTCTTGTCTATAAACCAAGTTATAAATTTAGTTGTATCATTTTAGGGATAAACAGTTGGGTGCCCACCGTGGGGCATAGACAACTACGTAATTTCTTCGGTCTATTCATTTGTTACTAAAAAAATTTGACTCATTCCTTAGTTAAAATGGAATATGGCAGCTAACGATGTCAACAATGCTTACCACATTGGAGCACACGAAGAACGGGAAGAGGCATCACAACGTGATGACTCAATCAGTGAGACCCGAAATGAAGGGGATGAAACAACCCGGTTTTTGAAGGACAGTATCCTCGGAATGTGCGGGGCCCAACTCATGATGATACGGAGGATGAACACGTTGTTGAAACGCTCAAACTCCTGAGAGAACAACAAAGAACAATCATGGATCACTTCTCAAGGCAAGATAAGGTGATGACAGAATGTGATGACCGAAGGGGTCATTTTATGGATTAAGACTCCGTTCTAGGCTTATAGCCATAAAAAACTAGTTTTAATTACCTCAATTTGCGTGCACAGTACGGGCGTGAAACTGGAAAGCTTTTATGTGAAAATATAAGAAATAATAATTTTTAGAATTAAAATTTGGTTTTAGTTGACTTGAGTCAATATTTTTAGTAAACGAACCCGGATCTGTGTTTCGATGATACCGGGAGGTTTGCAATAAAATATGAAACTTGGGCGTATTCCCGGAAATGAATTCCGAGGTCCCACGCCTTAGAAATTATTTTTTGAAAGAAATTATTTTGCCGAATTATTAATGAAATAAAGAAAAGAATTAATGTTTGAAACCATTGATATCGGGCTCGTATTTTTGTTCCAAAGCCCGAAAAAGATTTTTTATAGTATTTGAATACTAACTGTGAAGTTTGGTGAGAATCGGAGTTTATTTGACGTGATTCGGACGTCCGGTTGAGAAATAGTGAAATTGAAGTGTTCTTAAGAAAAATAATGAGTTTTGAGGTTTAATTCATAGTTTTACATGTTATTTTCTTGATTTGATCGCACGAGGAAGTTTATATGATATTTTTAGACTTAAGTTCATATTTGGTTTAGAGCCCCGAGGGCTCGGGTGAGTTTCGAATAGGTTTGGGTTGAGTTGCGCTCGTTCTTTCTTATGCTTCGACGTCGTTTCTTCAAGCATGAATAGTATCATATTGAACAAATGAGCTCCAATTTCTATTTTTAATGAAGTATTCGATCCGTATCGTAATTATAGACCCGTAAAAAAAAGAATCGTTGAATTTGGACATCATATGAGGATTTTATGGTCATTTTACTAAGGTTGCCAGATTTTCAGATTAATTACGAAATTGCCACTGGCAGCGTATTTAAAAATATGCACGTCAAATTGAGTGATTCATAAGTCTAACTTGACCAAAATTTCACAAGGAATCCATTGGAGACATAAAAATTGAGTTTTGGGTTCGTTTGATACGAAAAATGAGGCAAAATAACTGGCAGAAAATATATAAAACTAGGGTTTGTTCATTCGGTCATATTTTGAGTTGGGGAGTTCGGATTTGGGCGAATTTCACCATGGGGATTGGGGTAAGTGTTCTTTACTCATTTTTTGGTTATACTTCAATTACCCAATATTTTTCATCACTTTTAAATCAAAAAATAAGAATTTTCATGGTAAAAATTGAGGGTTTGGGTAGAATTAGGGAATTTTGTAAAAATTGAATCTTTACCTCAAATTGAGGTCGAATTTCGAAACTAATTGTATATTCGGGCTCGTGGATAAACGTAATTTGGACCGAACCCCGAGTTTGGACCAAGCGGGCCCAGGGTCGGGTTGTAACTTTTTTTGAGAAAACTTAGGAAAAATTATAATTTTCAGTAAAGTTAGTTCCTTTAGCATTAATTGATGATATTAAGTTAATTACGGTTAGATTCGAGTGTATTAGAGGTGAATTCAAGAGGAAAATCTATAATTGAATAGTGAGTGGCCTGCGAAGTTGAGGTAAGTGCTTGGTTTAACCTTGACTTGAGGGAATAGGAATCCCCAACTAAATTGTTATGTGAAACTGCATGTGGGTGGTGTATAGGTGAGATGACGAGTGTCTATGGACCATTAAATTGTATGTGTCACAACCCAAATTTCATTAAGGGTCGTGATGGCGCCGGACACCAATGTCGGGCAAGCCAACACAAAATAGTTAAATTAAATTCCTATTTTAGCGTTTGAAATCTTTATTACCTATTATTTCATTACATAATAAGTGAATAAACATCCGTTAAGTAAGTAATGATGGTTTAACAATCTATTTAAATAAAATGCATCCCAAACTCATCCCAGAACCGGGTGTCACAAGTGCATGAGCAAATATCTAAGAATTATACATGTACCACAATACTTGTCCGGAATACAAACTGGACAAGGAATTTAAAATACAATACATCTGAGGGAGACTCTGCCGGCTGCGGGTCGTCTCCGGATGGTGCAGCTCGTCTAAGTCTCAAAGTCAGCCACATCACTCGTCAAGCAGAGCCACTAGCTATGAATGTACCTGTGCAATAAAAATGCACAACAAGTGTAGCATGAGTACAAAAACAACGTGTACTCAGTAAGTATCCCGTCTAACCTCGAAGAGGTAGTGACGAGAGGTCGAATTTTGACACTTTCTAGAGGGCAGTTTGATAAAAATCAAGGGTGACTTTAAGCATGGATATCATAAGCAATTTAACAAGTAGAGACAGAAAATAGCAACTTCTTTCACATTTAATATTCTTAAATCCTCGTCATTTCAGTTGACAATTTAAAATTTCCAGGCCAGTAATCAGGTAAAAATCACAGAAAGTACGCAACAAATATCATGTGCAAGCAATGCCGAGGGTCGAACGGCGCGAACCAACGATAATAAAATGTGCACTGCCGAAGGTCGAACGGCTAAAACCATAGATGCATCTATTACTCCGCTCGCGAATCGATCATGCGATGCGGTCATATATAATAATAGAGTTACCCTGCTCGCGAATCATACATGCGACTCAGGTACTCATAGATACACATATTCACACATTAAATTCACATTTTATCAGGAAAACAATTACTCAAGGAAGTGATAAAACTCTCTTTTTAATGGTTACAAAGATAGTATTTAAATCTTTTCTGGAAATTCGTTTGCCATGTTCGATAAGGTTTTAAATATTATAAGTTTATCAGTAAGGCTACAAGTACGACAAGTAACACATGCTTTATCAGGAAAACAATTATCCAAGGAAAATCAATTCCCTTTCTAGATGATTAAGAAAATAAACTTTAACCTTCTTAGGTATTCGGTTACTAATTCGATAATTTTAACGGTCTAATTTTATTAGCATAATTACAAGTACAACAAGTAAAGCATGCTAGTGGGTCCTAGACTACCCAGACACACGCATGATAGTAGCTACGCACGGACTCCCGTCACCTCGTGCGTATGTAGCCCCCAAAAATAGTAGCACATATTCGATTAGTTCACCTATGGGGACAATTCCCCCTCACAAGGTTAGAAAGGAGACTTACTTCGCTCCGGAGTTCCATAACCGGCTTCCAAGCCCTTCCAAGCCCTTCCGATGACCCAAATCAATGCACAACGCACCAAAACTAGCCAAATAACGGGCAAACCAATGAAAATATACTCTAATACTTGTAACAATTCAAATTATATAAATTCTCAACTCCGCTCGAAAAGTTGACCAAATTGCTCTCAGGTCCACGTGCCCGGATTCCGAAATTTCTCGAAGATAAACTCTACCCATAGCCTTACTAACTCAATTATATAATTTACTCTAATTTTCAGGCTCAAATTCATGGGCAAAATCCCAAAAATACAAATTCTAGGTTTTCTTCCAAATCCCATAATTTTCCACAAATTCCAACACTTAAATCCGTGCCAAAATCATGTATTAAATCTTGAAATGAATTGGAACAACTTACCTTGTGATGCTTGAATAAAATCTCCCCTTGAAGCTCTCCAAAATTGCCCACACCAAATGAAAATAGGAGAAGAATGGCCAAATTTTCCGTTTTTAAAACACTGCACTGCCTCCAGCCCTTCCGCACCTGCGGTGACTACGCCTGCACCTGCGTGCCCGCAAGTGCGCCCAAACTCTCGCAGCTGCGGCTTCCTCCTTCCCCAGCTGGCTCCGCACCTGCGCTCTCTCATCCGCATCTGCGCCGTTGCAGGTGCAGAAATAACCTCGCACCTGCAGCCCCCAGGCAAGCCACCTCTTTTCCGCTTCTGTGACACCATAGCCGCACCTGCGGCCAAAACCTCGCCGGTGCGGTCACACCAGATGACAATAACCTGAGCTTTCTCTCAACTCCAAATTTGATCCGTTAACCACCCGGAATCCACCCGAGGCCCCCGGGATCCTGTCCAATTACACCAACCTGTTCCAAAACATAATGCGGACCTGCCCGAGGCCTCAAATAACATCAAATAACATCGAAACAATGGATCGCATCACAATTAAATCTTTATGAACTTTGAAATTTCCAAATTCTACATTCGATGCCGAAACCTATCAAATCATGTCCGATTGACCCCAAATTTTGCACACAAGTCACATTAAACATTATGGACCTGCTCCAACTTTCGAAATTGCATTCCGATCCCGATATCATAATTTCCACTTCAGGTCGGATTTCTCAAAAACCTTCAAATTTCTATCTTTAGCCAAATGACTTCAAACTAACCCACGAACTTCTGAATTCACTTCCGATCGCGCTCCCAACTCCAGAATCACCATACAGAGCTATTCCCAAACTAGGAATCTCAAACGGACATCAATATCACTAAAATGCACTTCAACCCAGACTTATGAAATTTCTTATAAAATGCTGACTTCTACAATATGCGCCGAAATGCTCCCGGGTCGTCCAAAACCCGTTCCGAACATACGCCCAAGTCTGAAATCATCATACGAACCTGCTGGAACCTTCAAATCCTGATTCTGAGGTCGTTTACTCAAAATTCCAATCTTAGTCAATTCTTCCAACTTAAGGCTTAAATGAGAATTTTCTATCCAAATCGACTCCGAACTTCCCGAAATTCAACTCCGACCACGAGTCATAATACCTGAAACGAAGTTGCTCATGTCCTCAAACCGCTGAACGACGCGTTCGAGCTCAAAATGACCAGCCGGGTAGTTACATTCTCTCCCACTTCAACATACATTCGTCCTCGAACGTGCCACGAACTTCTCTAGAATTGCCCAAATTCATTATTTAACACTTCGTGCACCTACCTGTGCTGCCATCACTCAGTTGAGCTCATTAGCTCGATCAAGTCTGATGATATCCTCCTTTATCCATACAATAAGCTCAGAACCCAGTTCCAACACCCGTAAGTCTCTGCCAGGACTGTTTCCAATATATGAACACCGTATCAACTACCACACAATGTACCAGAACATGACTGCATACCTTTGCTGAATTAGCACCATGCACCGCATAATTCATCACCTAAACACAATGACATTCCTTGAACATTAATAGCTAAAATTCCACGAATCTGATGCTCCCAATGCACCTTATGATACATATATAGGTCCTACTATAACGCTTATGATACCACCACAATGGAGGAGATGTGTAGAAATTTACAACCAACTGCAGAGTTAACCAACTACCGAATCTCTCCTCTTGTCTAGAATCATCACCTCATTACCAACCAAATAATGGTAACTGTTCTTTAATGTACCCCACATAATCTTATCGCACTGATCCCTGATCCAATAATCTCGTCTCACCCAGTATGTACTGCTCAGGAAACAAGTCACCCCAGACATGACCAATAGTCTCACACGATGCCAAAATGCGCCAATAGGCCTCAACTCGAACATGATACATAAGGAAATGACTCAGGAATGGACTACTTGACTCACGCAACTAATATGAACCTTCCTCCGAAAGTAGGAAGCAAAACACAAGAAAATCGATATAGGGAACCTTACTCAACATCACTCTATTGCGGCGTGCAACCCGATCCAAATGACATACCCGTGGTGGTGTGCCACCCGATCCACACATGAATTTTACATAAGGAGATACACACCGTGCTGAATTGCTCACTACTACCAAAATATCGAGTATCGGTCACAACACGCTAAGTGCATAATACCATCCTGGGGAGGCTGATAGAGCCATATGGTACAAAACTTAAGCAAAACTGAGGTGCGATATATATATACTCTGAATCTCAAGAGCTCTCCTACTCACATAACATCATCACTACACGGAAACTCAGCACATAGGAAATTATCAAGCCGTTTCACAACTCACACGTCACAATCTTAATGTTACATGAAATGGACGACGATGGAACAACATCCAATATTCCAATACCCCTCCTTGAGGAGCGCTATACTGAAGTGAACACATCTGACTCACATGGAGCCTATAATCTTATTTAAATCCATTCACACACTTCAAGCCGATTCTGCTCACAATGAACTAGGCTGATAGCCTTACCTGGGTCCATAATAACCTATTTCTTCTCATAACACGCAAGAACAACAATCATGTCCGGGACAAACACCCCACAATCCACAACAAAGTGAACTGAACGCGTTTCAGGCATAAATACTCAAATAAGCAGTATTACACTTCTTTATACTTGGTCTAAATCTTCAATCCATTAAGTGACAACATGTCATACTTATACAATCTTCCCGTGGAATACACTTCCATGATCTCCTACACTAAATAACAAATCTGCACATCCATACCACCGGCCACACAAATGCTATAACGCAATTCAAAAATTCATAACCAGTATGCAAAGCCTCTCTCACAAAACACCGCTCTCAGGCGACGCTGAAGACATTACCAGCTTACTTCAAACATTCAAATCCCTTTTCTGCTCGTCAGAGCTCATGACATCCTTGTCAACACCATACCACAACCTTGATCCTTACTTCCAGTTCCATATTACTCACTACACCTAACATGCCAATATGAAATAGCACCAGGATTCCATGATAACTCCTGAGCCACTATTAGGGCGAACACTTTATCACATAAAAACCTTTTACTTATCTTAATTCAGGAGAACCATAACAACACACAATGAACTCAATCCTCACTCATCCCGAGTGGCCTTGATTCACAGGACCATGCTGTCTCAATCCCACAAACCGTCTCATACCCTCCTTGTGCGCATTCACATCTTCGACTGATATACCTATCCTGATAATCTTTCTACAAATCCGGAGTTTATTTCTCTCATTCCTCCAATACTATACTGCTAGCCGAAAACATCATGGGACATTCCGGGCCTCCTATCACAATCTGTTGCAAGGCCCGATCCTTAGCCATACTGCTGATATGGAACCCTTAAGCACTGCATTCTTAACTTTCGTATTCATTAGGACCACTATTGAGAGTCACCCACTCTGACTTGGCCCCGAATACAATCAACTCCAAGGCTCTTCTAGCACATGAACACCCTGTCAGTGAAGCACGTGACTGAGTCACTACCCTTGTAACTCGCCTATGCAGTAAACATAAATTCTGAATCTTCCAAAGCCTAATCCTGGTCCAATAGGGACAATTTTTGCACACATTTATCAAATACCATGCGCAATTACTCCTTTCCCCTCAGTTGTAATAACTTTCAAATACGCCGATAATCCGCATCCCCATGAGAAGATAATCATGCAACCCAATTGCAGGCGGCGGGACTCTCCCACTTATCCTGAAGCTACTCCTTGCACCACTCTAGACCCCACCGAAAATTCTTTCTTCATTGCCGACATGATCTTGCTCAACCAACCCGTCAAATTCTTCTAAATTGTCCTGTTAGCATTCCATGAATACTCAAATTCCCTCGCATCATTCACATATTCGGCCTCCTATCGAATAGCCACTGGAATTCCTCACAAAAACTTACCAACCACACAACCGCTAACCTGCTCACAGGAGATAAGCCTCCTGCGGAAATTACCAACTGACACCTTCCAACGATGCTGTACTGCACAATCTCTACGACATCAATACCCCATCCTATGCCCGTACTCATTTATCAACTTTACCAGTCCGTCCGCTCCTCATGGAGATCTACTAAATGCGCGACAATGTCTTCTAATTCACAGCTAGGCTGCATCCTTCTTCATCCCGAACAACTCCTCTCTGTTGTATCTAACCTTCCGCCGAAATAGCCAATATTTCAATTTAAGTCAATGGACCCAATCATCGTCCACTAAAATTCCCAAATCACTCCAAACTTCCCCTAAAGAGGTGTATCTATCTTACCACAGAACTCATATGCCATGCTGCCACTCTCCCACTTTAGTTAAACTCACTCCTTCATGCAACTACTTGACTTCTTTTTCTTACACCCGACTTTTTAGAAATTTAACCATCACCTGACACTTCTTACATTTCCTTCCTCATCCCTTGCTGCCCAGCCATTGCCTTAGGCCAATAACTATCTTTGTAGCACTTAAACCAACAGATCACCACAACTTCAAACCTTTCCGAAGATCATCATTCTTGAGCCGCCCACACTAGAAATACCTATTCAATCCTGAACCACCACACACTACGATATCTGACAACCGCTTCTTCAATATTACTTCACAACACTCTGAACCAATGCAACCGAAGAAACTATAACACCGGCGAACTTAACATATTCTATCCGATCAAAGACACCAACTCTTATTACTTTATCAACCCAAACTTGAAAATTTATAGTTCAATGCCTTTCCTCCGCCGGAAATCAACTACCGAAACCTCGGAATCACGCTCTGGGAAGACCTCCTCTGAAGTCATTCACTGACCCGACCTGTGGGCAAGCATCCCACCATCACATCAACACCGTGCGGTAATCAATCATAAATATCATAACCACCTGAGCATAGCATCAAAGCTCTCTGAAATACAATTACTGAGTTGAAACAACATAATATCCTTCCGCAGGGCAACGACAGTAGCCTCAACCAATTACGCATGGAAAAACATCACGCACCATATATGTAGTACCATTCCTCTAAGGGTCGTTTCCCACCCTATGAGAGGACCGATGGGTGTAGCAGTAAAGGATTTCAATCGTCAGATAGGTTTGCTTCTGACTGAAGGACGGATCATGGTCGGAATAATATATCGTTGCAAGAAAAGGAGGTGCCAGGATCCCACAAATCCCAAGCTATCTAATTATAACTTTATTATCAGCCTGGTAGAATTGGTGTCGGACGATGAGGAGTATCAAAGAAGCATGATTTCCGATACCAATCTAATCCTACCTGTCACGACCCCAAATCCTAATCCAACTGTGATGGCGCCTATCGTGGAACTAGGCTAGCCAATAATTACATAATTACAGTTTCTTTCCAAAATCCTAACCATTTTCAACATTTCATAAAAGTATATAGAATTACTGAATCTATTAGGAAAAATAAATAGTCTAAAGCATCCCCAAAATCCGGAGTCAACATGTCATGAGCATCTAAGAAAATATACCCAAAAGTATACTATTATAATACAAAAGCTCCGAGCGAATAACTAAATACAACATAAGAAGGGAAAACAAAGATGCTGCAGACGCTGAACATCTACCTCTATGTCCCGAACTCCGGCTCCGCACGGTATAGATGGCTAACACTCGGTATCAGCACCTGTATCTACACACAGGGGTGCAGGGAGTAATGTGAGTACGCCAACTCAGTAGTAATGAAAATAAATAGAGTCTAAGAGGCAAGAAACACATAAAAATCAAATCATCAGTTCACAATATGTACAACCTTTCTTTTCAACAATATATACATATATATATATATATGTATGAAATCAACATGCCTTAAAAGCCAACTTCAGTAAAAATCCTTTGAAAAATGTGTTTTCCAACAATTTTAGAAATAAAAATATCTGAAGAATTTAGTGCAAAATGAAATAAGTCATAAATAGCCCCATGGGCAGAACATAAATCATAAATCGCCCCTCGGGCAGAACATCACTCAGCACCTCACAGCCACTCAGTATCAGCCCCTCGGGCAACCTCACTGTCACTCATGCCTCCCAATAACTTGTCACTCGGCACTCGGCACTCGCACTCAGTAGGTACCTGCGCTCACTGGGGGTGTGTACAGACTCCAGAGGGGCTCCTTCAGCCCAAGCGCTAATCTCAAGCCACCTCGCGGCGTATCATATCCTCACAATCAGGCCCTCGGCCTCACTCAGTCAGAACCTCTCAAAAGCCCCTCGGGCGTATCAGTAAAACGGGGTACTCAACCCAAAAGCATCATTTTATATCTCAAAATAGTGTAAATAAGGTTGAGTTTCGAAAATAGTTAAGCACAATATGACTGATTGTAAATCATAAATCAATAGTGAGGAAATAACAGTAAAAAGCCCCCAAGGGGTCCAAACAAGTCGGCACGAGGCCCCAAACATGGCTTATAGCCCAAATATATCGATAGTTTTAGAACACAATTTAACATATGATTCAGAATAAAATACGCAACTCAATAGTTGCCGCGGAGAGGACCAAGACCAATCCAAATATCAGTGCGCTATTCTAAAAACAGTGAGAAATATGAAGTCTGGGGTTTCATACCCTCAGGACAAGATTTATAGCCATTACTTACCTCTACCGGGCCACAATACTAATCCACGATGCTCTTGCCCCTCAAATTGGCTCCCGATTGCTCCGAATCTAGCCAAAACCAGATTACATCATCAATATATGCTAAAGGAACAAAACCCAATAAAAAACTATCAATTTATACAAAATTCTCGAAACTCGGCCAAACCCGAGCCCCGGGCCCACGTCTCGGAATTCAATAAAATTTATATCACTAGAATCCTCACCCTCCCACGATTCTACACATACCAAGAACACCATAATCGGACTACAATTGCCCGCTCAAATCACCAAAAGAATTTCCAAAACTTCCTCCCATTTCCCAACTTTTTCTACTTTAAATTCTTCAAATTTCAAGCCTAATCTGTCACAAAATAACATAGAAACGAGTTTATAATGCGGGAACTTACCTCCACTGAAGACCTTCGAATTCCCCCTTCAATTTTCTCTCAAACCAGCTCAACCCGCATGCAACAATGGAAGAAATGACCAAAATTTCGCGGAGGCACCTATTTATATTTTCTGTCCTGCGGACAATTCCTTGCACCCCCGGCCCCAGGTGCGCACCTGCGAAATCCCACTAACAGTCCAAATTTCGCACCTGCGAGCCCTTTTTTCGCACCTGCGGCTTCGTAGGTGCGGCCCGTGCTTCGCACCTGCGGATACCTCCTGCCAGGCCTCTTTTTGCACCTGCGCAAGGTTCTTCGCACCTGCGGCTCCCCATCCACAGGTGCGGCCACACCAGTAAATTTACACCAGCAGCTATTTGCTGTAATTTTCTAAGTTCAAACCCCCGCTAACCATCCGAAATAAATCCCGAGCCCCTAGGGGCCCCAACCAAACATACCAACACACCCCATAGAATCATTCAAACTTAGTCGAGCCTTCGAAACACCAAAAACAACACAAAACCCCCAAAATTTCATCAAATTCAAACCTATGAACTTTAAAACTTCTAAATTTCGCCAATGATGCCGAAACCAACCAAAACACATCCGATTGACCTGAAAATTTTCACACATATCCAAAATGACATTACAAACCTGTTCCAACTTCCAGAATTTCATTCCGACCCCGATATCCTATTTTCCACCGCCGATCGGAAATCGCCAAAAACTAACTTTTGCCAATTAAAGCCTAATTCTACACCGGACATCAAAACGTCATTCCGAACACACTACTAAGTCCCAAATCACCTAACGAAGCTATCCGAGCCATAAAATCTGCATTCCGAGGTTGTTTTCCAATAAGTCAACTCCCAGTTGACTTTTTCAACTATTAAGCTAGTTTAAGAGACTAAATGTCTCTGTTCTCACCACAACCATTCCGAACCTGAACCAACCGGCCCAACACAACATAAATAGGATAAGCAACATATGATAAGGCAAAAATGGGGGAAGCGGGGCTAATCTCACGGAACAACCGATCGGGTTGTTACATCCCCCCTCTTAAACAAACGTTCGTCCTCGAACGGGTCTAGAAACATACCTGGAGTCTCGAATAAGTGATGATATCTGCTCTGCATCTCCCGCTTGGTCTCCCAGGTGGCATCCTTCACCGGCTGTCCTCTCCACTGAACCTTCACTGAAGGTATATCCTTAGACCTCAGCTTCTTGACCTGACGACCCAAAATAGCCACTAGCTCTACCTCATATGACATATCACCCTCGAGCTGAACCGTTCTGAAGTCCAAAATATTGGACGGGTCACCAACATACTTCCGGAGCATCAACACATGGAACACCGGATGAATATTCGATAAGCTGGGAGGCAAGGCAAGTCTATAAGCCACCTCCCCAATCCTCCGAAGCACCTCAAATGGCCCAATGAACCTGGGACTCAGCTTTTCCCTCTTCTTGAACCTCATAACACCCTTCATGGGTGACACCTTAAGCAGCACCTTCTCCCCAACCATGAAAGACACATCTCAGACCCTCCGGTCCGCATAACTCTTCTGCCTAGACTGCGGCGTGCGAAGCCGCTCCTGAATCAACTTCGCCTTACCCAACGCATCCTTAACCAAGTCTGTGCCCAATAGCCTAGCCTCGCCCGGCTCGAACCAACCAACCAGAGATCTGCACCTCCTACCATATAAAGCCTCATACGGAGCCATCTGGATACTCGAGTGATAACTATTATTATATGCAAACCCCGCGAGCGGTAGAAACTGGTCCCATGAACCCCCAAAATCTGAATAGTACGCTCTGACTGCCCGTCAGTCTGAGGATGAAACGCTGTGCTCAACTCGACTTGAGTACCCAACTCTCTATTTACTGCTCTCCAGAACTGAGATGTGAGCTGAGTACCTTTGTCAGAAATGATAGAAACTGGAACCCCATGTAATCGGACAATCTCCCTGATATAAATCTCAGCTAACCGCTCCGAAGAATAAGTAGTACCAACAGGAATGAAGTGCGCAGACTTGGTCAGCCGATCCACAATAACCCATATAACATCAAACCTCCTCGAAGTCTGTGGGAGCCCAACTACGAAGTACATGGTGATTTGCTCCCACTTCCACTCTGGAATATCTAATCGCTGAAGCAATCCACCTAGTCTGTGGTGCTCATGCTTGACCTGCTGACAGTTGAGACACCGAGCTACGAACTCCACAATATCCCTCTTCATCCGCCTCCACCAATTATGCTGCCTCAGATCCTGATACATCTTTGCAGCACCCGGATGGATGGAATACCGCGAACTATGGGCCTCAACTAGAATCAAATCTTGAAGTCCATCCACATTGGGCACGAAAATCCGGCCCTGCATCCTTATGACCCCATCACCACCAATAACCACATCCCTGGCATCACCGCGACGGACCCTATCCTGAAGAACGAGCAAGTGTGGATCAACATACTGGCGTGGTCTAATTTGATCATAAAGAGAAGACGTGGAGGCTACACAAGCCAAAACCCGTGGAGGCTCTGATAGATCCAATCTCACCAACTGACCCGCTAAAGCCTGAACATCAAGTGCTAATGGCCGCTCTGCTACTGGAAGGTGGGATAGACTTCCCAAACTCTCCGCCCTGCGACTCAGGGCATCGGACACTACATTGGCTTTCCCCGGATGATATAAAATAGTGAGGTCATAATCCTTGAGAAGCTCCAACCACCTCCTATGACGCAAATTCAGATCCTTCTGCTTAAGCAGATGCTGCAAACTATGGTGATCAGTGAAAATATCACAATGCACTCCATACAAATAATGACGCCAAGTCTTCAAGGCGTGAACAATAACTGCTAGCTCAAGATCGTGCATTGGATAATGCTTCTCGTGCACCTTCAACTGTCTGGACGCGTAGGCAATCACCCTACCATGCTGCATCAAAACCTCTCCAAGGCTAACTCTCGAGGTATCACGGTAAATTGTATAAGAACCTGAACCCGTAGGCAAAATCAATACCGGAGCTGTAGTCAAAGCTGACTTGAGCTTCTGAAAGCTCTCCTCACACTCCTCAGTCCACCTGAACTGAGCACCCTTCCAGGTCATGTATTGGTAAAAAAGAGTTTCACACGTAAGCCAACTCCTGACAACTCAGCCAGTTATGTGGACACAGGAGAATGCGACAGTTGGATGTGATTCTTTGAAGAGGTACGGAACAAAGAGACACGATTCAATAAACCCTCGAGCTCATCATCCATGAGAAACTCAACCTAATCAAGAAAGGGAAGAGACACGATCAGAATGAATCTGGATAAAGCTATGGGTAGATTCAAAGACCCACAGTTAATTACTCATACATTATGTAACCGTACCCCAATTACCGTTATCCTTTGTAACGCCCCATTAATGTCATAATTAGTCATTAATGGGCAATCATAGCAAGAGTTGTACGTTATATCAAGGAATATCCTATATAAGGGATGGGAATACAGTTTGTAAAGACATCTAATTTTCGAATACAGTCTACTTTGCTTTTCTATATTTCTGCAATATTGTCTATTACTCGTGTCTCTTTATTTCCTTGATTATCAGTAACCCATGTTCATCCTAGAAATAGCTTTGGTCAAAGGATCTAATTCTTTGGTTAAACAAATTGGTTCCGTTACCGGGAATCTGATAATCGTTGTGTGCTTTTCAAGTGATATCCTCTGAACTATGTCAAACTCCAATGACAACAGCCAACAAAGGAATGGAACCCCAGTTCCATCGCCTTCAGGAACCCCACGTGGTTCAAGGGAACAATCCCCAGAAAGATCCAATAACAACAATGATAATAATGATCGAGCGGTGGAACAATATCTAGTAAAGAAAATGATTGCAGAGTTTGTGAGCCAAGCTTTGCAAGAATTTGCGAGGGGATTACCGGCTGCGTTACCTGCACCACCGACACCACCCCCCAATAATACCATCACTATGGAAAATCCTCAATCTGGGTTGGCAAACTCAGTAAGGGGAGATACTCCTAATGAATCTCTCGAAGCGAGAGCAGGTATATCTAATAACTCTGAATTACAAAATTTACTGCTAACCATGCAGAAACAGATGAAAGAGCAGAACGATCGCATCGAAAAAATTCCTGGAGTACCTCCTATCATCAAAGTCATTGATGTTGATAGGTATTCTCAATAACCTTGGAAGTCAAGTGCGGCACCCTTGCTTATACCCAAGAAGTTTAAAATGCCTGACATTCCCAAATATGATGGAACAACTTACCCACGTGATCATGTGACTGCTTTCACTACTGGAGTAAAAGGCAACGACTTAACAAAACAAGATATTGAATCAGTCCTTGTCAAAATATTAGGGGAAACACTTACCAAATGAGCCCTAACCTGGTATTCTCTTCCCCCTGAAAATTCTATTGACTCTTTTACTGAGCTTGCAGATTCATTTATAAAAGCACACTCTGGTGCACAAAAAGTTGAGAAAAGAATGGAAGACATATTCAAAATAAAACAAGGAGACACGGAACTACTCCGTGAGTTTGTAGACAGGTTTCAACGAGAAAGAATGCAATTACCTAGGGTGCCTACAAATTGGGCAGCCATGGCATTTGCAAGCAACCTAAACGATAAAAGCTCAGAAGCCACGAGACGACTTAAGGAAAGTTTAAGAGCATTCCCCGCTACGACATGGAACGATGTATATAACAGGTATAGTACTAAACTCAGAATAGAAGAAGATATCATTGCTCGTTCAAGAGATAAAGATCATTCCAGATCCAGACGTCCTGAATCAAACAGAAGATCAGGTAAAAACAGGTACGATCCTTACTTAGGAGCCTCGAGACGTGATATTCGTCCCAGGTTCGAAAACACTAGGTCAGACTATAGACCACCAGGAAAAGACGTAGTCTCATCCTCATCTAGATCCAGAAAAGATCAAGATGAACGACCTAGAGGTAATACCCGAATTGGGGATCATACCTTTAATGTAAGTACTACTGAACTTGTCTCAATATTGAGGAACATGGGAGACAAGGTTAAGTGGCCCAAAGAGATGCGATCAAATCCAAATAGAAGGAACCCAGATCACTGGTGTGAATTCCATAACGATCATGGGCACAAGACTGCGGATTGCAAATTTTTACAAGGTGAAGTAGAAAATTTATTGAAACAGGGCTATTTAACAGAATTGTTTAGTGATAAAGGTAAACATGCATATATGAAGAACATACAGGAACACCCAAAGCCTCCTTCTCCAAAATGAACCGTCAACGTGATAACACAGAGGTGAAGAAGTAAACGGAGTGGTCTGCAAAACGACCACAAAGTTCACAATTACACATGGAAAACGGGTTCGTGAAAATCTGGAAGCGGATGATATAACCTTCGATGATGCAGACATTGGAAGATTAATTCTTCCTCACAATGATGCTCGGGTAATATCTGTACTTATTCATGACATTAACGTAAAAAGAGTGTTGATTGATCTAGGTAGTTCAATCAATATCATTTTGCTAAGAGTCGTGGAAGAAATGTTATTGGGGAATCAAGTAATCCCAAGGGAACGAGCCATATCAGGGTTTGATAACTCTACGGTTATAACAAAAGTAGAAATTGAGCTTAGCACTTATGCTGAGGGGGTGATCAAAAGTACCAGGTTCCAATCATCGATACTGACAGGGCTTATAACGTAATTGTGGGAAGGCCATGGATCCACGACATGAAAGCAATACCCTCCACCTTGCATAAGGTAATTAAATTCCCCTTTGAGTGAGGGGGTTCAGTAAATTAGAGGCGATCAGCAAACCGTAAGAAATATAAATTCCGTGGTACACTACAACAAAAAAATAGAGGTGGAAGAATCAAAAGATAAGGAAATCTCCCAAGCAGGTAACACCGCCCAAACAGGCATGGAAGAAATTACTACCCAAATAGGTACGAAAGATATTATTGCTGAAACATGTATGAAAGAAAATACTTACGAGAAGGTGAATCAAGTTACCACGGAAGGTGCATTAGACCACACGGATGCAGATTCCAGACCAGACGTCATTCATGAACCGGAGGAAGACGAGCACATCAAAACAACTACAGAAGAGCTCGAAGCTGTTCCATTGTCTGAACAAAAACCTGAACAGAAAGAGTATATAGGCACGAGGCAGGGCCCCGGTCGAAGAGGTAAGTTAATTGATTATTTAAAGGTTAACGCAGACTGCTTTGCGTGGTCCCACCCAAATATGACAGATATCCCACTAGAAGTGATGACTCATAAACTAAATGAAGATCCATCCTTCGTACCTGTTAAGCAGAAGAAAAGAAAGCAAGGACCATTCAAGAACTAAGTGATTGACGAAGAGGTACAGAAACTCTTGAAGATTGGTTCGATACGAGAGGTAACGTACCCTAACTGGCTAGCTAACACTGTGGTAGTACCTAAAAAGAATGGCAAATGGAGAGTATGCATAAATAATACTGACTTAAATAAAGCATGCCCCAAAGATTCATTCCCATTACCACATATAGACCAATGGTTGATGCCACTGCAGGTCATGAATTATTAAGCTTTTTAGATGCATATTCTGGTTATAATCAGATTAAAATGGATCCCTCAGATGAGGAAAAAACTTCCTTCATTACAAACAGGGGGACTTACTGTTATAAAGTTATGCCTTTTGGCTTGAAAAATGCTGGAGCCACCTATCAAAGGTTAGTGACTAAAATGTTCCAAGAACATCTTGGAAAGACGATGGAAGTCTATATTGATGATATGTTGGTAAAATCAACACAAGCGGAAGACCATTTCCGGCATCTCTCTACTACTTTTGACTTAAATAAAGCATGCCCCAAAGATTCATTCCCATTACCACATATAGACCAATGGTTGATACCACTGCAGGTCATGAATTATTAAGCTTTTTAGATGCATATTCTGGTTATAATCATATTAAAATGGATACCTCAGATGAGGAAAAAACTTCCTTCATTACAAATAGGGGGACTTACTGTTATAAATTTATGCCTTTTGGCTTGAAAAATGCTGGAGCCACCTATCAAAGGTTAGTGACTAAAATGTTCCAAGGACATCTTGGAAAGATGATGGAAGTTTATATTAATGATATGTTGGTAAAATCAACACAAGCGGAAGACCATTTCCGGCATCTCTCTACTACTTTTGATATTTTACGCAGGTATAATATGAAGCTAAATCCAGAAAAATGCGCTTTTGGAGTGCAATCAGGTAAATTTTTGGGTTTCCTTGTATCGAACAGAGGAATAGAGGTAAATCCCGCTCAAATTAAAGCTATAGAAGAAATACCTGATATTTTAACAAATAAAAAGGAAGTTCAAAGACTAACAGGGAGAATAGCAGCTTTGGGTAGGTTTATTTCTAAATCTTCCGAAAAAAGTTTTAAATTCTTCTCAGTTCTCAAAAAGCAGAATCAGTTCGAATGGACTGAAGAATGTCAGCAAGCCCTCAAGAATCTGAAGATTTATCTATCGAAACCGCCGCTGCTTTCAAAGCCGAAAGAAGGGGAAATATTGTACATCTGCCTGGCTGTTTCAGAAATTGCTGTAAGTGCAATACTGGTAAGAGAAGAAAAAGGTAAGAAATCACCTATCTACTATGTAAGTAAAACTTTTCTAGATGCTGAAACTAGATATCCACATCTAGAAAAATTAGC
>ML425265.1:34387-55880 GCA_005239525.1 Nicotiana knightiana
GAAGGTTCCGGCTTAAACATAGTTTTAATATCACCCATGAGTGAAAATACACGGCAAGCTATCAAGTGTTATCCTATAACTAACTATGAATCAGAGTACGAAGCTGTTATTGCAGGTCTTGAACTCGCACGGGAACTCTCAATCGAGCAAATCGTGATTAACAGCGACTCCCAACTGGTAGTAAATCAGATGCAGGGGACTTACATCGCTCGAGAGACTCGAATGCAACAGTATCTTGGAAAAGCACGAGAGCTCATGAGACAATTAAAAACATGGAAGGTAATGCAAATACCTAGAGAGGAAAATGCAGAAGCAGATGCATTAGCTAACCTCGCAGAAGTCACGGAAGTAACAAACAATGACAATGTAATTGTCCTCCATCTATTCCACTCAACGATCGACCACGACAGGAATGAGGTAACTTTCAACAACTTAACCTGGGACTGGAGGAACGAAATTCTTAATTTTTTGCAGAATGGCACCGTACCTGAAGACAGGAAAGCAACTCAAGCACTTCGCCGCAAAGCTGCACAATACTNGAAGAAGTACACGAAGGACACTGTGGAAATCACTCAAGGGTGAGATCCTTAGTGAAAACCCTAATCAGAGCTAGATACTATTGGCCTAAGATGGAAGAAGAAGCCGAGAACTTCGTATCCAAATGCGACAGGTGCCAAAGGTTTGCCAATAACATGCATCGACCAGCGGAATTATTGCATCCAATAATATCCCCATGGCCTTTCATGAAATAGGGGATGGACATAGTGGGACCTCTTCCCACAGCTAAAGGACGGGTACGATTTTTGCTCATGCTAACCGACTATTTTACAAAATGGTTAGAGGCAGAAGCTTTCAAACAAGTGCGAGAAAAGGAAGTTAAAAGCTTCTTATGGTGAAACATAATATGCCGCTTTGGAATACCAAAGGAGATCGTGTGCGATAATGACCCACAATTCATAGGCTCGCAAATCACAGAATTCTTCAAAAACTGGCAAATCAAACGGATCACTTCAACGCCATACCACCCCATGGCTAATGGTCAAGCTGAGTCAACGAATAATGTCATCATCAATTATCCAAAGAAGTGGCTGGATAAAGCCAAAGGAAACTGGCCCTGATGAGTTACCAGCGGTACTATGAGCATACAGAACAACTTTAGAAACAGCCACGGGAGAAACCCCGTTTGCACTTGTCTATGGCTCAGAAGCCTTAATACCTGTGGAGATTGGCGAACCAAGCATAAGGTTCGCAACAACAATGGAGGAAGCAAATGACGACGAATTGAGGACCAATCTGGACCTACTCGAATCACGGAGAGAAGCAACACTGATACAGATGGCAGCTCAAAAACAAATCATAGAGCTTTATTACAACCGTAAATCTCATCTCAGGTACTTCAAGATTGGGGACTTCGTCCTCAAAAAAGTCTTTCAATCAACAAAAGAAGCAGACGTAGGAAAGCTAAATCCAAACTGGGAAGGACCCTACAAAATTCGAGGCATAACTGGGAAGGGCGCCTATGAGTTGGAAGCTATTGATAGTAGAGTTCTACCAACAAGCTGGAACGCCATCCACCTAAATAAGTATTACTTCTAAGGAAAAGAAGTACCCCCGGTCATGTATCACACGTTTAATTTTTTTTTGAACATTTAAAAATTTTACTAACTTTTTTAGATGATAGGCATAAAGCTAACCCATCACCAAATGATGATATTAGACATGAAAAGACGCGAGGAAATAACACAATTCCTGGTCTAGGGTTACACTTTCTGATGGACGTTTTAAAGGGTTAAGAAGTCATCATCTAAAAAACTATATACCTTTAAGTCCGGAATGTTTTTCCTTTTCAGGAAAAGGACTACAAGAAAAGAATAATCAAGTGCTCGAGATCTCATTCTTCAAAGCTCAAACACTTGGGGGACTATATAGTATGGAAGGCTAAGAAGAAGACAATAAGACTATCAGAAAGTCAAAAGCTCGAGCCTGAAGACCCATCTACCGAACAAGACAAGTAAGACGAGCAGAATCGAAAGAGATCAAAAGAGTCATCCAAAATACAAAGCCTAATGCAAAAATGCAAAAAACCTTCGAACATGTTTAGGCTAAAAGGCAAAATATTAGTCACGAGGAAGAAATGTACATCTTTATACTTATTCAAAAATGTTGTAACAAAACAGTTAGGGGTAAAAGATCATCATCATTTGTACTTACTCAAAAAAACTGTTATCAAATAAAACAGTTACGAATGAAAGATCAAAATCCATGCATTTGTTCAGAAAACTGTTGTCAAATAAAATAGTTACGGATGAAAAATCATTTTCCTCATACTTATTATAAAATTGTTATCAATAAAAACAGTTGCGGGTAGAAATCCCAATCTTTATAAAAACTGTTACTAGTGAAAAACAGCTGTTCCCTTGTATTAATATCAAAAAAACTGCTACCTATGAAAAACAGTTACGAATTACAAGTGTATATCAAATCTGTTAAACAAAAACAGTTGCAACATGAGTTTTAGATGATAATCCAACACATGTAAAATGTCATTGAAGTTCAAACAAAAAAACTTTCCTTGGAAACATTCTTAAATATGTGTAAAATTCCTATCACTCTATTGCATTATCATGAAGTTGAGACGTCTTCTTCATGTTAATCATAAAGGGCCCTCTTTCATAAATGAAGCATACTACCAAAAGGCTCACAAAAACC
Source organism: Nicotiana knightiana (assembly GCA_005239525.1). Taxonomy (NCBI): domain Eukaryota; kingdom Viridiplantae; phylum Streptophyta; class Magnoliopsida; order Solanales; family Solanaceae; genus Nicotiana; species Nicotiana knightiana. The sequence goes on from ML425265.1 coordinate 37,097, forward strand.
GACCTACTATGAAAAGGTACGAGTGATTACAACATCCTCATGCAAAAATTCAAAGGTAAAAACAAAAAACTCGAAAATTAAACTTAAGAGTAAAGCAGAAACTCGAAGCAAAAAGTCTTAATTTGCATATATTCGAAAAAAGTGGCTAAGTAGGAACTAAGTACAAACTAGTACTTAGACGCATATAGTTTATACATCGAAATGCCCCTAAATTGTCGGTTGGGGACTTTTGAAAGATCCAAGTTTACCCCCGATGGAGTTGGGGGTAACCGCCAATCAAATAAAAAAAAGGAGGGGGGAGGGGTGAAGAGGCACGAGCAGCAGGAGTCTGACCATCAGGTGAAGAGAGGTTATGACCTTGTTGAGCCTTCTCCATGGATTCCTTAGTTTTAGCTATTTCAGCACTAAGGTCGAAACCCTCTTGACTCATTTCCGTCAATGTGTCAAGGAGAGAATTTATATACGCCCAGCTCACATAAACAACAGCCACCTCTTCAAGATCTTCATAATCCCTTGCCCATACTTGAAGCTCAGCTTTCAATCTATCCTTCTCCACTTCAGCAGCTTCATTGGCGGCCCTTAACGGTACAATCGACTCCTCCAGAGTTTGAACATTATCTAAAGCATTAGGAAGATCCTCTTGAGTACGGGTGAGTGATTGCACGAGCTCGCCTGAGTATTCCTCTTTCTGCCCCCGCAAGTCTTTCAAGTCTCTAATCTCCTCTGAGGCGTGGGATAGCTGCTCAGCAAATGAGGACTCCAGAATACTCTTGTCTTTATCAGCCTGACGGGAAGAAGCCTTCTCTACTGCCAATTCTGCCACCATGAGCCCCATCTGCCGCTTCAAGGTACTCATTTCCTCTTCTAGGGCATCCATGTCAATCCTTAGGCTATCATATTGTGCTTTCCAATTATCACCATCGGCCTGCAACTCTTTTGTCTCTTGATCCATACTTGAGATCCTCTTCATGAGATCCATGCCTATAAGATTAATCTACAAGAAATAAACCAATTAGATATGATAAATTTCATATACGAAAATGAAAGAGGATAACATGCATCATACCTTCAAAGAGGTATGCACAACTTCATTAGCCCATGTAGGAGCACTATGGCTGGCTAGCTTGGTTTTCTCAGTGGGACCTATCAAAGGCTTGAGCCACACTTCGGGATTACCCATTTTCTTGAAAAGATTCCCCTCAGCTGGAACCTCTATTATCACCTGCTGCATCTCTCTGCTGGAAGACCCTACTTCCCTAGCGGAAGGCATGGAAGCAGGTAGAGATGAAGCAATAACATGCAAGGAGGGTTGAGGAACTGGAGAAGCCACGGGCAAAGGAACAGGCACGGAGGATTGAATAGTTGAGGAAGCCACGGGCAAAGCAACATCAGACCTTAATAGCCAAAGGAGCAGACGAGACAGCTTCTCTTAAAGAAGCAGGAAAAACAGAATCCAAAGGGACGTCATCGAGAGCAAGGTCAAAACCTTCATGGAAAAAGTAACCTACAGACTCATGAATGGGGGAATGTGAAACATCTTCAGAGGTAGAGGGCTCAAACACACACATGGAAGGCAAAGTCATGGGTGTAGACACATCGTCCGAAACCACCCGCCTTCTCCGTGGCCTGCGCAACAAAGCACCCTCCTCTTCTTTTTCTTCTTCTACGGAACGGGACTGACCAATCTTCCTCTTCGAGGAAGACGAACCAACAATAATATCTTAGGACTGGGCCGAAGACATCTTCGAGATAGATGAAGTAGACACCCCACGATCAGAGAACCCTATCAAAAGGGAAAAAGTTAAGCGACAGAGAAAGAAGAGGCTCGAGTAAGGAAAGAAGCAAGAACAAAATCTTCACTTACCGTGGGTCTTTACATGCAACCATACTTCCCAGCGAAGCACTTCCAAGATCTCTCTTCTAAAGAAGCAACGGACAACAATTTTTCTACCCAATCACGGATAACAGAGACATTCTTAACAGTACCCATGATTGCTGAGAGAAGAAGAAACATATACGGTGTTAGTAAAACATCTCAAGTCAGAACGAGGAAAAGTAAATAGATGTGAGCTAAAGCGTACTCACGTGCACGATTCACTTCTCAGGGAAGGGAAGTTTTTCTTCACCCACTAAACTAATAGTGGGTACAGCGACATACCAGGAGGTACCAACCCCTATCCTTATCATCTCCAGGGGTTACCAGCACTCTTTTACTCCTAGCAGTCAGAGTAAAAACCCCTTGACGAAACAAGGCAGGAGAGTAGAGATGAATAAGATGGTTAAAAGTAAAAGAAATCGAGGCTAAAGAATCTAAACTCCTAAGACATGCGAAAACTCGCCACACAAGCGGACCAACTTGTCCTAAGCAGATATTGAAGAAACGGCAAAATTCAATTATGACTGGATCAATGGGAGGTCTAAACCCTAGAGTAAAAGGGTACGTATAAGAAAAAGAGTATCCCGTCTTGTAAGATGCTATTCCTTGATTACTATTCGGAATGTAGACAGGGAAATCAGGCCTCCAAAAACACTCCCTACGAACAAGGGAAATCTGACCCTCAGTAAAAAGGGTTGGATACCTTTCGACACTCTCAAGGGAAGAAGATTGGTCTACGAGAACTTGATTATCTCTAGAAAAGAAAAACTCAGCAGGAATAATTTCTTCAACTCCAGGTTCACGAAGGCGTTCATCTCTACTTCCAGACAAAGACCGGGAAGCCCTAGCCCTCGGAGAAACTAGAGACCTAGCGGAAGGAGGGGAAACTATCTGAGAAGAAGAAGAGCCTCTCGAAGGGTTCGATCCTAGACTCCTAAGTCTAACACCCCTCCGACCCTTAGTCGGAGCAGAAGATGGCATTAAATTCTCAATATCTATTACTCTCTGAGGTTGATTTGAAGAAGACATGTTTACAAAGGAAAGAAAAATTTCTTTACAAAAGCCAAAGTTAGAAAGTGTTTCGTGGAAGAAAAGAAAAGAAGAAAGGTATTTATACTTGAGGAAAACCATCAAACATGGAAAAAATATATATATATAATGATGAAAAGTCATAATTGAAGGTGTCACTTCGGGACTGACGCAGCCGTAGAAAACCCTAAAAAGCGCCGAGTAACTACACAACCAATCTGAGAAGGACACGTGGTTTGAGAATTAAAAAGAAGTGACAAATGACGCTTATGATTCAGAGAAGGATACAATGTTTTGAGGTAAAGCGGCGGCAAAATATTCCCACCATAAATGCATATCCACTTACCAAATATTAATCGATAAATAAATGATAAGTGGGGGGACTATCTGTATTGGTAAAAAAGAGTCTCACACGTTAGCTGATTCTAGACAACTCAGCCGGATACGTGGACCAAGGGAAACGCGACAGCTAGACATGATTCTATAAAGAGATACGGAACAAAGAGGCATGGATCAATAAACCATTGAGTCCACCAGCCACGGGAAACTCAACCTGAAAAAAACAGGGAAGAGACACGGTCAGAATGAATCTGGACAAAGCTATGGCCAGATTCAAGGACCCACCATTGATTACTCGTACGTTACGTAACCGTACCCCAATTACCGTTATCCTTTGTAACGCCCCATTAATGTCATAATTAGTCATTAATGGGAAATCATAGCAAGAGTTGTAGGTTATATAAAAGAATCTCCTATATAAGGGACGAGAATACAACTTGTAAAGGATCATCTACTTTTCGAATACAATCTACTTTGCTTTTCTATATTTCGGCAATATTGTCTATTACTCGTTTCTCTTTATTTTAGTATTATTTCCTTGATAATCAGTAACCCGTGTTCATCCTAGAAATATCTTTGGTCAAAGGATCTAATTCTTTGGTTAAACAGACTTCACGTCACAGGTGCATATCCCAACTCACTTGAAGACACAGAGTCTTACTACTTTATCAATCCCAACCGGACCATTCATAATCCAGATGCCTTTCCTCTGTCGGAACTAAAATACCGAAATCTCAAAATTGCACTCTGAGAAGACCTCCCTTCAAACCATTCATCACCCCCAACATACGGGCAAGCATTCTATCATCGTATCGACATCACGCGATAACCAATCGCAAGCATCATCACTACCTGAGCATAGCCTTAAGGCTCCCAGAAACACAGCTACTGAGCTGAAACAACATATTATTCTTCCGCAGGGCAACGACAATAGCCTCAATCAATTTCGTAAGGAGAAACATCCCGCACCGCACCCATAGAACCATTTCAATTCCTCAATTCATGATCCATAGCAAGCGCTTCGCGACGCGTAAGATTGAGTAGGAATAAACATAGGCATAAGCCTCAAAGGAATCAAATCGCATGATGAGGAATCAAGAAGGCAAGTACTCCTAACAGCCCTGTAGCCTCTCGAAGATAAGTACAGACGTCTCCGTACCGATCCGCAAGACTCTACTAGACTTGCTCATGACTCGTGAGACCCAAGGGAACCTAGAGCTCTGATACCATGTTGTGACGACCCAAAATCCCTAAGGTCGTGATGGTGCCGGACATCATTGTCAGGAAAGCCAATCATTAACTAATTGAAATGTTTCCTGCTTTAACATTTATGAAAAATCATTTCCTTTCACTTTATTACGTATTAACTAAATAAAACCCGTTAAGTAAATGGTTTGAATATTCCATTTTAGCAAATATATCCCAACACATCCCAGAACCCGGTGTCACAAGTACATGAGCAATTTCTAAGAATATTACAATTTCTACAAAGCTTGTCTGAAATACAAGTGGACAAGGAAAATTAAAATAATGTAATACAGTATGAGGGAGACTCCGTAGGCTGCGGATCGCCTCCTGATGATGAAGCTCGCCTAAGTCTCCATATCCGCCACATCGCTATGAAGGTACCTGTGCAATAAAATGCACAACAAGTGTAGCATGAGTAAAAAAATAACGTGTACTCAGTAAGTCGCCCGCCTAACCTCAGAGAGGTAGCGACGAGAAGTCAAATTAGACACTTGCTAAAGGTCAATTTAGTATATTCAAGTATGACGCTAAGAATGATTATCATAGGCAATTTATTAAAATCGGGAATAAATAATATCAATTTTTTCCACATTTAACACTTTAAATCTTCATCATATTAATATCAATTAATCAACAGGGGTGATTTGATCAAATAACAAATAATCAATCGGAAGGAACAACTTCTTCCAAAAATCTTTAATAACTTTAAATCTCTGTCATTTCAATTGAAAACTTAAAATTTTAGTCCAGTAATCAGGAAAAATCACAGCAAATACGCAGTAAATATCATGCGCAAGCAATGCCGAGGGTCGAACGGCGCAGACCAACAATAATAAAATGTGCACTGCTGAGGGTCGAACGGCTCGAACCATAGATGCATCTATCTGCCCCGCTCGTGAATCGATCATGCGATGCGGTCATACATAAAAATAATAAGGCTAGCCTGCTCGTGAATCATACCTGCGACTCAGGTACTCATATGTACACATATTCACATAATAAATCTGCATTTTTATCAAGAAGGTAGTTTCTCAGGAAAATGGTAAAATTCTTCTTAAAGGAACACGAGAAATAGCATTTAATCTTTGTTTTGAAACTCATTTGCCAAATTTAATGATATTCCATAATATAACCCAACCAGGTATACAATTAACCACGGAGGAATCAACTCTCTATCTTGATGATTAAGAAAATGAACTCTAGTCTTCTTTAGATATTCAATTACGATTTCGATTATATTAACAGTTTAATATTATAGGCAGGATCACAGGTAAAACACGTAAGGCATGCTAGTGGGTCCTAGACTACCCGGACATGACATAATAGTAGCTACGCACGGACTCCCATCACCTCGTGCGTACGTAGACCGCGAAGATAATAGCACATACTTAATTAATTCACCTAGGGGGAAAATTCCACCTCACAAAGTTAGAAAGGAGAGTTACCTCGCTCCGAAATTCCATAACAGGCTTCCAAGCTTTTCGGACGACTCCAACGGACACACAACGCCCCAAAACTATCCAAATAATGGCAAACCAATGAAAATATACTCTAATATTTGCAACAATTCCAAATTATATAATTTCCCAACCCTGCTCGGTGAGTTGACCAAAATGCCTTCGGGCCCACGTGCCCGAAATCCAAAATTTCTCGAAGATAAATTCTACCGATAGCTTTACTAGTTCAAATATACGATTTACACTAAATTCCATGCTCAAATTCGTGGCTAAAAATCCAAATTACCATTTCTAGGTTTCTTCAAAATTTCCCAATTTTCCCACAATCTTTCATGTTTAGTCCATGCATATAACTTGTATAAATCTTAAAAACATGAAGGAATTACTTACCTATCATTGCATGAAGAAATCCTCTCTTGAAGCCTCCCAAAATCGCCCATGCCAAGATGAAAAATGAAGAAATGGCCAACAAATCTCTGTTTTAAAACATTCTGCCCAGACCATTTTCGCACGTGCGATCCAACACTCGCACCTGCAATTCTGCAGGTGCGACCAAACCTCCGCACCTGCGGCTTTCCTCAGCTCAAGCCAACTTTGCACGTGCGCCCCATAACCCGCATCTGCAACTTCGCAGGTGCGGAAATATCATCGCACCTGCGCTCCAAGCTAGACCACCACCTTTTCGCACCTGCGGCTCTGCACCTACGGCCCAAGCCTCGCAGGTGCGGTCACACCAGATGACAGCAACCTCAGCCTTCTTCAAACTCTCAAACTTGATCCGTTAACCACTCGGAATCCACACGAGGCCCCCGGGACCCTGTCCAATTATACCAACCTGTTCCAAAACATAATGCGGACTTGCTCGTGGCCTCAAATAACATCAAACAACATCAAAACCACGAATCGCACCCAAATCCTAACTTTATGAACTTAGAAATTTCCAACTTCTACATCCGATGCCGAAACCTATCAAATCACGTCCGATTGACCCCAAATTTTGCACACAAGTCATATTTGACATTATGGACCTGCTCCATCTTCCGGAATCGCATTCCGACCCTGATATCAAAATTTTCACTTCCGATCGAATACCTCGAAAACCTTCAAATTTCTATCTTTAGCCAAATGACTTCAAAATGACCTCCGGACATCCGAATTCACTTCCGATTGCGCTCCCAACTCCAGAATCACCATACGAAGCCATTCACAGACTGGAATCCCAAACGGACTTCAATATCACTGAAATGCACTTCAAGCCAAACTTAGGAAATTCCTTCAAAAATGCTAACTTCCACAATATATGTCGAAACGCTCCTGGGTTATTCAAAACCCGATCCGGACATACGCCCAACTCCGAAATCATCATCAAACCTGTTGGAACCTTCAAATCATGATTCAAAGGTCTTTTATGCAAAATTCCAATCTTAGTTGATTCTTCCAACTTAAGGCTTCCGAATTGAGAATTTTCTTTCCAAATCAACTCTAAACTTCCTGAAATTCAATTCCGACCACGCCCATGGGTCACAATACCTGAAACGAAATTTCCCACGGCCTCAACCCACTGAACAATGTTTTAGAGCTCAAAACGACCGGTCGGTTCATTACACTACCTACCCTGCCCCCATCTCTAGCTGGTTGCGAATGTGAAGTGGCAACTGGGGTGGTTACCATGGCCTGAGAAACATGAAGACTCGGTGGAATACGTGAACCTGTGTCATCTATGGAGGTGCAACCCTCCTGAGTCTGGGGAAATCCCTCACCATATGACGGTGTCACCACACAAGTAGCCATATAAAAATTTTATCAGAAAATAATTTGGCAAAGAATCACCATACCAAATATATGTCTATTGCAAGACATGAATTTTATTTCTTTGCAGTTCAAATGATATGATTCTACTATATGTCAATTCTATAAAAATATTGAAGCATTATATCAATCTCTCTTTGGAATATTTCGGCACGTTCTCCGATTTTGCCCTTTTTTCCGGCATAATGCACATGTAACTGTATTTCCTTCCCAACATCCTATACCTGTTTTCTTTTCATGTCTTCCTGGTTTGATTTTTACTTTTGGTGGCAGTACTACCTGCGAAGAGACATGTTCTGTAATTTTCTAGTTGTTTCATCCAGCAAAGGGTTTACTGGTATCTCATATGTTTTCAGCAAGTAGTCTATGTGGTAGTAATCCGAGCAATACTTGTATGAATCCACATGGAATTTTTGTATAACTATCATTGAATGTGCACATGGAATATCGTCTAGCTGAAACATTCCACAAATGCAATTTTTTTTCATGTAGGTGCACCACTTTTCCTTTTTGGCCATCAATTACTAAATGTAAGAATTAAGTTGATGGAAACACCTAATATAATTTCAATGAAGAAAAGTCATTAGTTGTACGAAGTAATAGTATTTTTTAATAACAATATGCAGTTGTTTAGTGAAATTTCTAAGGTGCAGAAGTAAAACTACAGTACATGCAGTGTTTTTATGATTTTGAAAATGCATATCGTCATCGTTTGTGATAAGATAGTATTATCTGCCAATATTTTTCATAATTTTCACCGATCTTCATAAATGATTCCACGGCATTCTTCCGATTGGTGTAATTATATTTTTAATCAATGTCGTCATAAAGTCAAGAAAATTCACAACTGAGAGGTCTATTGCGTGCTTGTTTGCTGCATTTACTGATTCTGCAATATTCAATGTCATGACCATGTTTCTATTTTCCTTGGAATGTGCCAAGTACCATTTATCATATCCAATATCCATCAGGTATATTTTCACTCTACTATCAATAGCCTCTAACTCTGCCATATGCCTGTTGAATTCTTCAACAATGTATGCTCTTGCTAACGCAAAGTATACTTTTTTTATTTGTTTTCGGCTCTTCCTGAAGTTCGTCTTTATGTTGATCCACAGATTGAACATACATGCACATTACGGGATTTCTGGATAAACAATTGAAGTTTCTCTCCATATACCACCATGCATGTTTGATACAATGCGCATTCCCTCTCTTTGTCCATAGGTTTCTCTGAACTGCATGAAGAACCACTCCCACAATGCATCATTTTCTGAATCAACAATTGCATATGCGAGGGGTAGAATTGGTCCTGTAAAACCAAAGAAAAAAATATTAGTTACAACACACAATATTAATATATCATTTCATGTAGTAGTATAGTCATAGGTAGGTGCAGGTATATAGCAAAATAATTATATACTTTATTGGTATACTTGTATACTATATTGGTATCATATGATGTTTGAGGTTTTTTTTTTGTTGTTTTAACTGAATGTAATTAGATTGCATTTTTAAAATAGTAAACTACATCAATTATCCAATAATGATTATGAGACAACTTTTTTTCTTACCATCTGTGTCTTGCGTGGAAGATGTGAGTATGGTCCTCTCTATGTTGATTTTACAAAACTTTCGCCAACTACAACTGTTGGCCTAGAATAGATCCAGCCTCAGATCGATGCATATAGAGCTGTGAATTCATACACGAAGCTCCCATATACTTCAGTGCGTAGTCTTGTCACTGATCCTGGGTTACCGTACTCTAACATGTAAGATATATTAGTATTTTGTTATATGATTCACTTGGTGTTCCTCTCAACAATCACATTATTTTTCTTTTGATCTCCAAGCTTTCATGTAGCTTAAGTTCATACCATATGCTTTTTGGATATCTTTCTGGATATTTGTAGGTGTATATATAGTTTTCGGGTCAATAAGTTTATCTTGTATCACAGTTGTAACAAAAGCTTATACGGCTTGCTTTTATGAACAAATTCTCTTATCATTTAAATAACCGTGGACAAAATTGAAATCCGTCACTTTGAAAAGATTTTGTCACGACCCAAAATCCTAACTTAGGTCGTGATGGCGCCCAATAGCGGGGTCAGGCAAGCCAACTCTCAATTTACTAAGGGTTCTTTCTTATTAGATGCAACATTTCAACATATACTCAGTTTTTAAAACATAAAACATGAATCGACAAGGATAATTAGCCAGTTTTTTAATCAAAAGCAGTCATGAAGAGGCGTGAGCCAATATATATACAAACCTGAAATACATAATAACTATCACGTGTGTGCCAGGAACTAGTGTCACAAGTCCTATGGGCATACTAATAGATATACAAAAGATATAATATACAGTCCCACTGTCTGAAGGAAATAGACGAGAAATAAGCAAGAGAAATCCCATGGTGCTGTTGGAGATCGCCAGGAGAAAAGCAGCTCACTGTGAAGTCAGGTCCGTCTATAATCGAAGTCAAGCTCCGGTCCGACAACCAGATGCACCAGCCTCAGAATCTGTACAATTAAGTACAGAAGCGTAGCATGAGTACATAAATATATATGTACCCAGTGAGTATCCCGCCTAACCTCGAAGAGGTAGTGACGAGAGGTCGACATGACACTCACGAAGGTCCAACAATAAAATTTAATAGAATATGATAGAAACGGTAGGCATGTAAATGCAGTGAAGCACCAAATACATATAAGGCACTAGAATCCAAGGAAGTACTGAGAATGAATAAAACAAGTATTACTTCACATTCTCCCAAATATCTGTCAAACCAATGTCCATGAATTTAGTAACAAAAAAATCATGCGCATGCAGGGTAAGGACAACCGGCCGGAGTCATAAGATAGTCATGTCCGTGCACTTCCGAGGGTCGAACGGCCCGGACCATAAGTGCACCTTTCCATAAAGTACTCACATCTATGCACTGCCGATGACTGAATGGCCCGTACCAAAAGTGCATTTTTGCCATAAAGTAATCCTCTCTATGCACTGTCGAGGATCGAACGGCCCGAACCATAAGTGCATCTCTCAAACCGCCTTGGTGTACGGCCCGTTCCCATAAGAGTGGGGGAAATCACACTCCGTTCGTGGAATGTAAATTGCAAAGTGGTCACATGCACACACATGCACACACAATAAGAACCTAAGGAACTCTTATTTCAATATTGGGCGCCGAAACGCTCCCAGATCATCCAAAACCCATTCCGGACATACGACCAAGTCCGAAATCATCATACGAAGCTACCAAAATCGTCAAAACTTGATTCCGAGGTCGTTTACTAAAAATGTTGATGAAGTCAAACTTGGCCTTAAAGACCAACCTTGAGGAACCAAGTGTTCCTATAGCACTCTAAGCACTTCTGAATCCCGAACCACCAGTCCCCGCAAGTCATAAGTCATAATAAGCCGCTATGGGACGTTTCATTTTGGGGAATGGGATCCAATAACGCAAAATAACCGGTCGGGTCGTTACATTCTCCACCTCTTAGACAAATGTTCATCCTCGAACGGGTCTAGAATCATACCTGAAGTGCTGAATAAGTGCGGATATCTGCTCTGCATGCCCTCCTCGCACTCCCAGGTCGCTTCCTTGACTGGTTGGCCCCTCCACTGGACCTTTACTTCAAAAACTCTCTTGGACCTCAACTGGCAATCCTGTCTAACAATAATAGCAACTGGCTCCTCCTCGTAGCCCAACCTCTCATCCAACTGAATAGTGCTGAAATCAACCACGTGACAGATGTCGGTGTGGTACCTCCGGAGCATGGATACATGAAAGACCAGATGAACTCCTGATAAACTAGGAGGTAAGGCTAGCTCATAAGCAACCTCCCCAACTCGCCTCAACAACTCGAAGGGACCTTTAAACCTCAAGCTCAGCTTGCCCTTCTTCCCAAATCTCACAATACCCTTCATCGGCGAGACCTTTAACAGAACCTTGTCTCCCTCCATAAATGATACATCACGCGCCCTCTGATCCGCGTAACTCTTCTGTCTGGACTGTGCTGTACGGAGCCTCTCCTGAATCAACTTCACCCTCTCCAAAGCATCCCTCACCAGATTGGTACCATATAACTTAGCCTCACCAGGATCAAACCACCGGATAGGGGAACGACATCGCCGACCATACAAAGCCTCAAATGGGGCCATCTCGATGTTGGACTGGTAACTATTATTGTAAGCAAACTTGGCCAAAGGCAAGAACTGGTCCCACTGGTCTCCAAAGTCAATCACGTATGCCCTAAGCATGTCCTCCAATATCTGGATTGTACGCTCCGACTGGCCATCAGTCTGAAGGTGAAATATTGTGCTGAGATCTATTTGGGTACCTATCTCACTACGCAATGTTCTCCGGAAATGCGAGGTGAACTGAGGACCTCGATCTGATATAATGGACACTGGCACACCGTGCAACCGGACTATCTCCCGAATGTAGATATGGGCTAACCTTTCAGATGTATAAGTAGTAGCTACTGGAATGAAATGCGCCGATTTGTTCAATCTATCCACAATGATTCAAACCACATCAACCTTCCGCAAAGTCTGAGGCAACCCAACCATGAAGTCCATAGTGACGCGCTCCCATTTCCACTCAGGAATGGGCATCTGCTGAAGTAGGCCTCCTGGCCTCTGGTGCTCATACTTCACCTGTTGGCAATTAAGACACCTAGTCACATGTTCCACGATGTCCCTCTTAATTCGCCTCCACCAGTAATGCTGCTTCAAATCAAGATACATCTTTGTAGCATCAGGATGAACAGAATACCGAGAACTGTGTGCCTTCTCTAGAATCCTCTCCCTCAGGACATCAACATTAGGAACCCATAAGCGGCCCTGAAGTCTCAGAACACCATCCTCGCCAATAGTAACCTCCTTGGCCTTACCCTGAACCACTGTCTCCCGAAGCTCTGCTAAGCACGGATCATAGAACTGTCGGGCCTTAATCTCCCCCAATAACGAAGACTGAGCAACCACATGTGCTAAAACTCGACGAGGCTCTGAAAGGTCTAACCTCACTAGGCGATTGGCCAAGGACTAAATGTCCAAGGCTAGAGGTCTCTCCTCTGCTGCAATATAAGCCAAGCTACCCATACTCTCCGCCTTCCTGCTCAAAGCATCTGCTACCACGTTTGCCTTGCCCGGATGATAAAGAATGGTGATATCATAATCCTTCAACAACTCAATCCATCTGCGCTGCCTCAAATTAAGATCCCTCTGCCTGAACAAGTGCTGCAAGTTACGGTGGTCTGTATAAACCTCACAGGACACCCCATACAAGTAGTTCCTCCAAATCTTAAGAGCATGAACTATCGCCGTCAACTCCAAATCGTGCACAGGGTAATTCTTCTCATGAACCTTCAGTTGGCACGAAGCATAAGCAATAACTCTCTCTTCATGCATCAACACACACCCCAAGCCAACGCACGAAGTGTCGCAATATATTGTATACATCCCAGAACCGGAAGGTAATACTAGAATTGGTGCTGAGGTCAATGCTGTCTTGAGCTTCTGAAAGCTGGCCTCACGCTCGTCAGACCATCGGAACGGGGCATTCTTCTAAGTCAGTCTGGTCAATGGAGCTGCAATAGAAGAAAACCCCTCCACAAATCAGCGATAATAGCCTGCTAGGCCTAAAAAGCTCCTAATCTCTGTAGCTGAAGTAGGATGCGACAAACTCAGAACTGCCTCGATCTTCTGAGGATCAACCTTGATACCCTCTCCGGATACCACATGCCCCAGGAATGCTACGGAATCCAACCAGAACTCACACTTGGAGAACTTAGCATATAGCTTCTGTTCCCGCAAGGTCTGGAGCACAACCCTCAAATGCTGCTCGTGCTCACCCAGCCTACGTCAGTAAATCAAGATGTCATCTATGAAGACAATGACAAAGGAATCAATATACGGCCTGAACACCCTATTCATCAAGTCCATGAATGTTGATGGGGCATTAGTCAAGCCAAAGGACATCACCAGGAACTCATAGTGGTCATATCTCGTACGAAAAGAAGTCTTCGAAACATCTGAAGCCCAAATCTTCAACTGATGATATCCCGATCTCAAATCAATCTTAGAAAACACACGAGCACCCTGCAAATGGTCAAACAAAACATCAATGTGCGGCAAAGTATACTTGTTCTTAATGGTAACCTTGTTCAACTAGCGGTAATCAATACACATCCGCATGGATCCATCCTTCTTCTTCACGAATAGAACTGGAGCACCCCATGACGATACACTCGATCTGATGAACCCCTTAGTTAACAACTCCTCAAGCTACTCCTTCGGAGTCATACGGTACGGAGGAATAGATATAGGCTGGGTTCCTGGAGCTAAATCAATGCAGAAATCAATATCACGGTCCGGAGGCATGCCTGGAAGGTCTGAAAGAAATACATCAGCAAACTATCAAACCATTGGCACTGAATTAATCGTCGGAGACTCGGCGGTGGTGTCCCGCACATAAGAAAAATAGGCTAGACAACCCTTCTCGACCATATGCCGAGCCTTTATGAATGAAATAACCCAGCTGGCTGCACTAACTAAGAAACCTCTCCACTACAGCCTAGGCGACTCGGGCACGGCTAAAGTAATTGTCTTGGCATGGAAATCTAGCACGGCGTGATAAGGAGATAGCCAATCCATGCCTAGAATAATCTCAAAATCAACCATGTCGAGCAATAAAAGGTCCGCTCTAGTCTCGAACACACAGAATTTGATCACACAAGACCGATAAATTCGGTCTATCACCACAGAATCGCCCACAGGAGTGGACACATATATAGGAGAACCCAAGGACTCACGAGGAGCATCCAGAAAATGAGCAAAAAATGCTGAAACATATGAATAGGTGGATCCTGGATCAAATAATATTGAAGCCTCTCTACCACATATTGAGATAATACTTGTGATCACGGCGTCTGAGGCCACTGCATCTGATCTGGCCGGAATGGCATAGAATCTAGCTGGAGTACCAAAAGACTAAGCTCCACCAGAGTGAACAGGAGTTGCCTGATCTCCCCCTGACTGGCGTCCACCTCTAGGACGACCCCTGCCGACCTATCCTCCACCTTTAGGTGGCCGAACTGCTGGTGCTGGACCCATCAGCTGATTACCCTGCTGTACGGCCTTGACCCGAAACCTGGGACATTGCCTCCTCATATGACCTGGCTCTCCACACTCGTAACAACTCCCAGGTACCATAGTCTGCTGCTCCGAAGAAGAACCCTGAGCGGCCGGAGGGTGATGTCCCTCTGGCATAGCACTGAGGTAGGGGTCGGAGGATCTCGAATGACTAGGATAACCACTGGGTGAACTCTAAATGGCTGGAGGACGGGAGGAACGCTCTGGCATGGCGCTGAAATGAGGCCTCGCTGGAACACCTCGGGGAGGTGGTGGAGGTACTGAATATAAAGTCCTGCTGGGCTGGCCACTGCTAAACTGACCTCTGCCCCTAGCTGGGGCACCTCAGAAATCTCCAGAGAATCAAGCCCTCTTATCCTGCTGCCCCTGCTTCCTGCTCCTCGACTGATACCCCTCGATCCTGCGAGCAATCTCTACCACGAGCTTATAAGGAGTACCCATCTCCACCTCTCGGGCCATGGTGGCCCTAATACCTGGATGCAACCCAGCCACAAATCTCCGCACCCTCTCTGCATCAGTAGGTAGTATCATGAGTGCATGGCGAGACACCTCTGAAAATCTGGCCTCATAATCTGTCAATGACATTTGTCCCTGCTCTAGCCACTCAAACTGATACCGCAACTCTTCCCTCTCAGAGGGTGGGATATATCTATCCAGAAACATCTGTGTGAACTGCTCCCAAGTGACAGGAGGAGAATCTGCTGGCCTGCTGAGAATATAGGACTGCCATCACCTACGAGCTCTGCCCTCCAACTAGAAGGTAGTGAAATCCACTCCATAGGACTCTAGTATCCTCATGTAGTGCAGTCTATCCCTGCACCTATCCACAAAATCATGGGCATCCTCGTCTTTCTCACCCCCAAAGACTAGAGGGTGCAAGCGGGTCCATATATCCAATAACTTCTACAGATCGTTGTCCGTAGCTGGTCTGGGCTCAGGTGCTGTTGTAACGAGCTGTACCCCACCCATGGGCAGTGTACCCGGGGTATGATGTAATGTTGCTGTCTGGCCTGCAGCCTGGGCAGTAGGGGTCTTGACTCCCCCTCTCACCTGAGAAGTGGCAGGATCTGCTGGTCGTGATGGCGCCCAACAGCGGGGTCAGGCAAGCCAACTCTCAATTTACCAAGGGTTATTTCTTATTAGATTAAACATTTCAACATATACTCAGTTTTTAAAACTTAAAACATGAATCGACAAGGATAATTAGCCAGTTTTTTAATCAAAATCAGTGATGAAGAGGCATGAGCCAATATATATATACAAACCCAAAATCCATAATAACTATCACGTGTGTGACAGGAACTAGTGTCACAAGTCCTACGGGCATACTAATAGAATATACAAAAGATATAATATACAGTCCCACTGTCTGAAGGAAATAGATGGGAAATAAGCAAGAGAAACCTCATGGTGCTACCTGAGACCGCCAGGAGAAAAGCAGCTCACTGTGAAGTCAAGTCCGTCTATAATCAAAGTCAAGCTTCGGTCCGACAACTAGATGCACCAGCCTCAGAACTTGTACAATTAAGTACATAAGCGTAGCATGAGTACATAAATATATATGTACCTATCGAATAGGTAGTGACGAGAGGTCGACATGACACTCACTAAGGTCCAACAATAAAATTTTATAGAATATGATAGAAACGGTAGGCATGTAAGGGCAGTGAAGCAACAAATATATATAAGGCACTGGAATCCAAGGAAGTACTGAGAATGAATAAAACAAGTACTACTTCACCTTCCCCCAAATATCTGTCAAACCAATATCCATAGAGTAACAATCATGCGCATGCAGGGTAAGGAAAATCGGCCGGAGTCATAAGATAGTCATGTCTGTGTACTTCCGAGGGTCGAACGGCCCGAACCATAAGTGCACCTTTCCATAAAGTACTCACATCTATGCACTGCCGAGGATAGAACGGCTCGTACCAAAAGTGCATCTTTGTCATCAAGTAATCTTCTCTATGCACTGCCGAGGATCGAACGGCCCGAACCAAAAGTGCATCTCTCAATCCGCCATGGCGTACGGCCCGTTCCCATAAGAGTGGGGGAAATCACACTCCGCTCGCGGAATGTAAATTGCGAAGCGGTCACATGCACACACATTATTCCTTTTTAAAATTACTTTTCAGTGAACAATTCCTTACAAGTTTTCTCAAATTCCATGACCTCGGGGAAATAAGCCGCATGTAACATTTAATTCATTAAGCATATAGTTCATATCAAGTAAAACACAAGGCATGATATGGGCCTAACTACCCGGACATAATAGTAATAGCCGCTACGTATGGACTTCCGCCACTTTGTACGTACGTAGCCCCCACAATTATCACATATAGAATTTAAATCACCTACGGGGACAGTTCCCCCTTACAAGGTTAGAAAGGAGACTCACCTCGTGTTGAATCTACTTCCTGGACCAAGAATGCACTGAAACTCTGGATCTACACTCGAGGACTCGAAACTAGCCAAATATTATACAAATATATCAATTTACGCTCAAAGTATGGAAATTCTCCTACTTATTTAGTAAATTCATCATTCTTGAAGAAATCCCAAAATTCACCCCAGGCCCGCACGCTCGGATTTTGAAAATTCACGAAGGAACCACTCACCTATAACCTAAGGATCGTTAATACATGATTTTTACTTGATTTCATAGCTAATTGACGGGTAATTCTCTAAGTTCCTGAAAGCCCTAGGTTACTACCCAATTCTTGAATTTTACTAATTAAGAAGGTTAACTTAACTAAGAAATCATGAATTAAACCAACCTTGGGATGGAATTTACTTACCTCACAGTGGTTGGGTCGTGGAGCCCCTTCCCCAAGCTCTCAAAGTGTTTTAATGGAGGAAGGAATGAAGAAAACAATGAAGATCATGTATTTAAGAAACACACTGCCTGACAGTGGTTCCACACCTGCAGCTCAAGGACCGCACTTGCGGTATCGCATCTGCGAGAAAAGGCTCGCACCTGCGAATATGGACGAGGAAGCCTGGGCCCCCACCTGCGGAGAGAAGACCGCACCTGCGTCTCCGCTCCTGCGGAACTTTGTCCGCACTTGCGAGAAATGGTTGCCCCCTGGGGGTCACACCTGCCAGGCTGAGACCCCAGGAGCGGTCCCGCACCTGCGACTAGGAAACCGCACCTACGGTCACACCGGAACAGGTGCACTAACAGCTATTTCAGCTGGTTTTTGGCCTCGTGTGGTGTCCGGGAGGCACTTGGGCCCACTCGAGCCCCCGTCCAATTATACCAACAAGTCCAAAATCATAATACGGACTCGCTCGAGCCTTTGAAATACCCAAAACAACACTAAAACTCAAAATCACACCTCAAAACCCCTAGAACCAAACTTAGGAACTTTAAGTTTTCTTGACTTCGCTAACAACGCGCCGAATCGACCTATACTACTCGGAATGACACCAAATTTTGCAGGCAAGTCATAAATGACATAACGGAACTATTCCCGGTCTCAAAATTCCGTCCGGACCTTGATAACTCAAAAACATGTCCCAAACCACAATAGGAACCTAAGGAACTCTTATTTCAATATTGGGCGCCGAAACGCTCCCGCATCATCCAAAACCCATTCCGAACATACGCCCAATTCTGAAATCATCCTACGAAGCTACCGGAACCGTCGAAACTCTATTCTGAGATTGTTTACTTAAAATGTTGACCGAAGTAAAACTTGGCCTTAAAGGCCAACCTTCAGGAACCAAGTGTTCCTATAGCACTCTAAACACTTCTGAATCCCGAACCACCAGTCCCTGCAAGTTATAAGTCATAATAAGCTGCTATGAGAAGTTTCATTTTGGGGAATGGGATCCAATAACGCAAAATGACCGATCGGGTCGT